>JAEIFU010004347.1:0-16131 GCA_018904235.1 Lordiphosa stackelbergi | reverse complement strand
AAATGTTTTTTATATATGGGCAATTCTCTGATGTCGAATGCGACATTTGTACGCAATCAAACTGAAAAAAAATGTGCCTAGATTTTTTTTTTTTTTTTTTTAAATGCGAATTTTATAGCTCTTGGTTAGCACTATAATCTGTGTTAAGATCGATTTTGGGCATTTGTTCATTTTCAAGATAATCACAAAAATGTAAGGCATTCGCACGCGACACAGACAGAAGTCACTTTTTCGAAAACTAGCTCAAGCACTGATTTCAGCGAAACATGATGGAAAATTGTAATGCAATTAATTTTAAAATGTTATGTATTGATTGTTCTTAATAATGCATTTCGTTTGACTTCAAAATATTAAGTAGTTTTTTTTTAAATTGAATTTGAATCACTGTCGCACGCTACATGTCGCACGCGACATTTTCTTCCATCATAATTTTTATGTGGGTTCTGCTATAATGCGAAGCAAAAACTTACAGTTAATTGCATTGCCATAGTTTGTCATGGTTTCTTATGTATTCATGTATACCCCTTTGTACCATCAGAGAGATTTTAGATAGCGAAATTACATGTTATCTATAGTCACTTTTTTGCAAAAAATTAATCAAATTTATTGAAAAAATGAGAAAAATTGCGCTAGCACGGCCGTGAAACCAAATATATTTAATTGGGATATAAGAAAATGTAAGATTAGCTTACATTAGCTTAATTTGATTGTCTCCCTGTGAAAATTCGATAAAATATAGTTTTTTTAACCACTTTTAATTTTTTGGTCCAGGTTGACCTTTTGGTGGAAATGCCCATATTGTGAAAAGGCAAATTGTTTGTGTGAACGGTTGTTGCGCTCAGACAATGTTGTGGAATGAGTTGATTTGCTGAGAGCGCGCGAGAGAGAGAGAGGGGAGTGAGAGCGTGTTGTGTGCGTGTGTGGTTTTTTTCACAAAAAAACAAACAAAAATCAAATAGCGAACAGCCTCATCTGATTAAATTGGAATCTTATGGCACATAGAAAAACACATTGATAGCTTTAACAATATGTTGACCGTATTTACAAAAAAGTAGTTAAAATTTCACAAAGCTAAATGCCAAAAAATCTATCATTGCTGTGAACTTTTGTTATTGGTGGTGGTACGTGGTCTCAACGATATTATCAGAATAGTGATGGCAAACATCAAAAACAATAAACAGTGTTGCCAAAACAGCTTATTTTTCAATTTAGCCTTTGCAGATCAAAAATCAGGGGGCAGCGGGAATTGTGACGTTTATTAAAATTATTGTTTCCGCTGTTGAAAAAGAAACGTTAAATTTGCTTCTTATTTTTTCTATTTTTAAGAAATGAAGTTTCCCTGTTTTGGTTGCCGCATAATAAAGACACATAGGAACACATGTTCAAATAGTTACATACTCTCATACTGTTTTGATTTACATAAATTGATCAGAAAGAATATCCTGGAATCTAATATTAAACAAATGAATATAGGTTCGCACTTATAAATAAAATGTCCCTTGACATTAAATTCCTTACATAGTCCTTTGGAAGAAGAATATACTATAGTCTGTACAGCATTTACAAGACAGTAAGGGAATAATTTTTTAATTCTGGAAATTCCGCGCGAAAATTTGGTTTTGTCCCTTACGATGGGACGGGATAGAATTCAGTATGTGTACAGGCCACTGCATTTTCCACGCCTTACTTAATCTTATTTTCCCAGATTTTGAAGTTTTGAAGTTTGAAGCAAACGTAGCGAGACATAGAGCCAGCGTAATATTGATGGCCAGATTGATATATTTTAATCAACCGTAAACTAACATATAAGAGAAGAAAATCTATGGCGAAATACCGTAACTGGATAAAGTTGAATGGAGGAATTCATTTTAGACCCATCTATACGTTTTGTGCAGAGCAAAATCGTCAGAAAATTTGCTCCTGCAATTACCATAAATTTTTTTTTGATTTCCATTTGATTTGGACGATATCCACAAAAATATCGATATATCGACATATCGATAATATATTGACAACCCTAGATAGAGAGTTTGAAACTAGAGACTTAATATATATATTATGTTAGCAGCGGGATGAGCAAACTCTTTTTAGTCTGTATACAAATGACAATCAGACAGAGACGACCGAGACAAAGTAATGCGTCACTGATCAAAAACACGCGAAGTTATATGCAAGTGCGCCTCTCGATCTTATTTAAATGAATTAAAAAACAAAGAAAAAAAAGAAATTAGGGAATTCAAACTTGGTACAGGGTGATATTTTGCGTTTCGGGGCTTTGTCCGTTTCCGTGCAACACTCTTACTTGATTATTTATGAAATTAATCACATCCATTCTAAATGGACATCAAAATCAACCAATGGATCGTAAAAAAATTCCGTCTTTTCTGTGGTGATAATTAGTTTGATATTTAAATGGATCAGGACAATTACACAAATATAAGCTCGGCTCGCTTCTGTCTGTCTTTGGCTCCCGGTCAAACAACGCCGGGTATACAGCTAATAATCAATAAACCAGACACCAAACAAATCAGCAAAAATACCACAAAGTGCCAGTAATTACAGTAAAGAAAAATTGGACGATTCATGATGCTAAGATCAAAATTGTTATATATAAAATATTATAAATGTATGTATAAGCTGTATTGATAATAGTAGGGCTTGCGAATGAAACAGCTTGCGTTATCTAATAGAGCCCCGGCATGAATTTCACATTGTTGAGATAACCAAACAGCAAAGGCGATAAGTACGCTTGCGCTTGCATTTCACAAGTTAGTTTTAAATCAACCTTCTAAACATTCGCACACATTTCACCATGATTTGGCTACTGCTCCTGATTACAGCTGTTAGTCTGCTCTATGTCTATCTCAAGTGGAATTTTAGTTTTTGGGAGCGTAAGGGTTTCCCCTCTGGTGGGATCAGCATACCCTTTGGTGCTTTGGATTCGGTGCGGCAGGGTAAAAGATCTTTTGGCATGGCCATCTATGACATGTATCTGTCCAGCAAGGAGCCAGTGTTGGGCATGTACCTTACCCTACGTCCGGCCTTGTTAGTTAGAGATCCGCAGTTGGTGAACGATATGTTGGTGAAGGACTTTGCCAGCTTTCATGATCGCGGTGTTTATGTGGATGAAAAGCATGATCCCATGTCAGCGGGTCTGTTTCAAATGGAGGGCAGCAGCTGGAAGACACTGCGCACCAAATTGACTCCGTCGTTTACGTCGGGCAAATTGAAGGGTATTTTTGGTACGGCCGAGGCAATTGGTGATAAGATGATAAAACATTTGAACGGAATAATACCGGCGAAGGGCAGTGCGGAAATCGAATTGAAGAGTGTAATGTCAACGTAAGCTTGGGGAGGGATTTTGTGGACTGCAGAGGTGTAATTCTCTGGTGATTTCAGTTATGCCATCGACATCATAGCCTCTACGATTTTTGGCCTGGACGTGGATAGTTTTGCGGATCCCAAAAATGAGTTCTTAGTGATCAGTAAAATGGTCAACAGACCCACAGCCAAGGATATTTTAAGAGGAACCACTGGATTTTTGTATCCCGGGTAGGTAGAACCGCTTTTAGGAAGCAAAACAAAAATCACAAAATCTTGTTTCCCACACCAGATTGGAGAAGCTGTTCAATCGCCTGGGCTGGACACAAGAGGGACAGGAGCGTATGCGCGAACTGGTGCATCGCACGGTAAACTATAGGGAACAGAATAAGGTAATTCGTCGCGATTTTCTGCAGCTACTGATGCAATTAAAGAACACGGGAAAGATCAGCAATGATGATGAAATCTGGTCAGCCGAAACAGCTGCCGACAGCCTGAAATCCATGTCCACAGATCTGATAGCCGCACAGCTATTTCTATTCTTTGTGGCTGGCTATGAGACCTCCGCTTCCACGGCGGCTTTCACGCTCTACGAATTGGCCCAGAATCCCCAAGTACTGGCCAAGGCCCAGGCGGATGTTAGCCAGGCTTTGGAGCAGCATGAAGGCAAGCTGAACTATGATGCCATACAGGATATGAAATATCTAGAACTTTGCCTAATGGGTAAGTTTAGTTTTCCACGTTTTGGATCATAATTTGTATGCTAATCACCCGCTGCAGAAACTGCACGCAAATATCCGGCCCTGCCTTTGCTTAATCGCCAATGCACCAAGGATTATCCCATTCCTGGCAGCAAGTTGGTCATAGAGAAGGGCACTCCCATTGTGATCTCATTGATTGGTATGCATCGCGATGAGGAAAACTTTCCGGAACCATTGCGTTATTGGCCAGAACGATATACAGAGGAGGAAAGGAACTACAATCCTTTGGCCTACATGCCCTTTGGAGAGGGTCCCAGGCATTGCATAGGTAAGATTGAATTACTTATGTCAGGACATGTATTAATGTCTTTCTCTCCTCCTCTCTGTAGCTGCCCGTTTGGGAAAACTAAATGTAAAGATTGCTTTGGCCAAAATTCTGTCTACCTTTAACATTGAGACACACGTGGAGAAGCGCGAGATTGAGTTTAGCTGTCATGGTATACCCTTGGTGGCCAAGGGTGGTGTGCCTGTGCATTTATCAAAGAAGATTTAAATAAATTGTTTATGCGTATTTTGTTTTATTTCCATTCCCGATTTCCAAGAAGTCGCCAAGACACACATATACACATGCAGCAGTGCACGTCAATGCACACACACACACACACACAGCTACGCACCTTTGCAAATGTAAATAGTTTTTTTCCTTTGCCTTTTTGCTTTGTGTTTTACATAAGTCGCACTTTACGTATTTTGCTTATTCGTTGTGTTAAGAATTACCATATGGGAAAATAGAAATGCACTTTTCCGACCTAATGACAACACAATATGGCCGAAATAAAAAAACTTATTTGCTCTTTCACTTTTTCCAGGCCAAAAATTGTGTGTGCGCAGCACTGCACTCTCCACGCAAACGAGACGGGCACACGACCGATTAGATTGGCGTTTATTGCACAGCACTTGACTAATTTGGTTGTTACACGCAATTGGCGGAAGATTGGTAAAAGGCTTTTCTTATTAGTTTAGAAATTTATTATTAAAAACGATTAAAAACAGCGAATCAGCGAGTTCGCTTCCCATGCTGCGGCACACTCACACACACACACGCATAAACGCACAGAGGTGGTGGAGCAGCTTAATAGTCTGGCAACGCTATTCGTACAAAGCACCTCTGAAGAGGTTCAACAACGCAAGGTAGCAATTTAGCAAGTGACGTCATAAGCATAAAATCGTTGACATTCAATATGATATTTCTGTATAGACGAGTGAGGATTCTGTTATAAAAATATTTCAATAAAGTTAGACTTGAGCTTGGGCCATTTTTTTGGGTCATTCAAATTTTATTTATTGTTAATTTGTTTAATTGATTATTAGAAAGCGGATTTTGCATATTTTAAAACAGATTTTAATCCAAGTAGGCAGTAAATTACTATTGGGTAGTACATTTTTAAACAAATTTGTTGTCATTTTGGGTACTCTATTTTGATCTACTGAGATTAAAATCTGTTTTAAAATATGCAAAATCCACTGTCTATTGATTATGTTGGTATTCCTAAAAGTGATTTGCTTTCGAAAAGGTAGGGTCATACCAATTGATTTCGTTAAATCAGTCTCGAAGCTGATTTCGGTTTGCCCAGCGCGCTTGATTTTTGTTTAAATTTTGCTGCTATGGTATAAAAAATTAAAAGAAATTATAAAATTATGGAAGAGTCTACAGCTAAGGTCCCACAGGCAAATAATTTGCGCATATTTTGATGAAAAATCGCCTAAATAGGCAAACTTAGGAAAATTTTCGGCTATTTTTGATCAAATTCAAAAAAACAAAATCTATAATAATGGCTATTTAGAGAAAATTTTTATGAAAATTTGGCCAAATTATTTGCCTATGGGACCTTAGCTTAAGACGTACAACATTCTATATCCAAATATCTTTGACCAAGACAAGCAAAAGTTGTTTAAATTGTCTCCTTCCATTGTAGACCACTGATCTGGCTTCCCTTCGAACGGGCTAGTATGCTTTTTAAACTGCTTTAAAAAAAATAATTAATGAATTACTAAAAAGCCCTGCGGCTTAAACAAAAAATAAATGCGCTGTACCTGCAAGCAAAACGAAATCAAATTTAAATCAGCTGATTTCGTTAAATCTTTTAGTATGACCTCAAATTTTCTGGGCACACTGGACATTTTGTAAGGAGCTAAATCACATCTAAATCGCTTCCACTTTTATATGTCTTCTTAACCATACAACGTGTGACGTCACTTGTCAGCGTTACCTTTCACGCTGCCCTATCATCTCTAATAAAGACTGGGTGGCAGCTCCGTTCCAGGCACAGTTAATAATTTTCAACTAGGTGGCAACACACATTTATCGTTTTAGGGTGATGAAAAAGTTAAAGTAAAATCAATTAAATTAAAGTGAACCATCCAAATTATTTAGTTAATGTGCAATACTTCGAATTAGAATTGAAGAAAGCCCACAACAGTTATTACCAAAAGCAAAAACAACAGCAGGCTTTGTGTGTGTAGTTGTGTAGAAACCATTAATTTTACATTTCCACACACACTCACACACGCATACAAAGGTAGTGCGAATTAATTAGTTGACAAAGTGCGCCTGTTGACCACCACGTAAACGGCAAAAAGGCAACCTCAAATATCCCACTATGGATGGGAACAAGGATGAGGCACAGCGTTGCATTGATTTGGCTGTGCTGGCTCTGGCCGAGGGCAAGAACGATAAGGCAGAAAAGTTTCTACTAAAAGCGGAGAGATTGTATCCCACGGATAATGCCAAGAGTAAGATTTCCCTAATAAAGTCATACGCTTCATTATAATATTCGCGTTTTAGAACTTCTGGCCCAGGTCAAGAGCACGCCCAGCAGCAATGGCAACAATGGCAAATCTCGACCAGCTGCGGCTAGCGATGAAAAGGATGCAGGACCACGCAAGCGAGTCAACTCGGATTCAAGAAGCAATGCTCCCGACTATACCAATGATCAGCTGGAGGCTGTACGGAAGATTAAAAAGTATGTGGATCGTACCAATTTGGAAAATCGGTAAATTTTAAATATTTTTGTGTTTTTCCTAGATGCAAGGACTACTATGAAGTGCTGGGAGTCACCAAAACCGCCACAGATTCGGAAATTAAAAAAGCCTACAAGAAACTGGCACTGCAACTGCATCCGGATAAAAACAAGGCTCCCGGATCAGTGGAAGCCTTCAAGGCTTTGGGCAATGCGGCTGGAGTCTTGACCGATGTAGAGAAACGCAAGAACTATGATCTGTATGGCATAAATGAGTCCCATAGTGGTGGACATGGCAATGGAGGTGGCGGTCATCATGGTCATGGACAGTATTATAATGAATATGGCTATTCGCGCGGTTTCCAGGCAGACATCAGTGCCGAGGAGCTCTTCAATATGTTCTTTAATGGCGGATTCCCTCAGCAAAATGTCTACATGCGTCAGCAGAGAAGACGCCATCAGGCACGGGAGGAGCGCGAGGTTAGTTGGAGTTTCAAAATGGAATGGAATGTTTAATTAATTTTTTATTTTCGGCAGGGTAACAACTCTTCGGCTTTGATCAACTTGCTGCCCATACTGCTGCTCATTGGTTTGTCCATGATGTCTTCGTTCTTCATATCGGATCCCATGTACAGCCTGACACCTTCACAGTAAGTTGGAACGAAGCATTCATTGACCACAACTCATTCACACAACTTTTCTTACTTTTAGTAAATACTCGGTGAAGCGGGAGACAAACAGCCTCAAGATTCCCTACTATGTCAAAGATAATTTCTATTCGGAATATCAAGGCTCGGTGGCGCGTCTAGAGGAATCGGTGGAGGAGGACTTTGTTAATCATTTGAAGCACTCGTGCAGTCGGGAACGAAATTATCGTGAGTTTACCATATAAAATCAGAAAATCCAAATTGCTTAACCATCTTCCCGCTAGGCGACTCCATGCTGGCTAAGGCGCGCACCTTTGGCGATCGAGATCTCTATCGAAAGGCGCAGAATATCAATACGCCGTCTTGCGAGAATCTGCAAAAGTATTTAATCACATAATTTAGTCAATATGCGTAACTTTGCAGCACGTCAGAGCGTGATATTTGTTTTTTAATCCTCAATTATCTTTGTTTAGTTTGTTTTGTGTTTGGTTCTAGTGTCTTCAGCTTAGTTATTATAAAAAGAATTGATTGTTTTACAATTGCTTGTTATAATTTATACGTTGATAATTTCCCTTTCTCCTCCACACCGCAAATTAAGAATCAATTCCTAACTGCACGCACTCGCTGACATCCAAATGGTGGAAACGTCATAGAACTTGTGGATAATGTGAAAGCAAAGCAACTGCCAAAAACAACAACCAAAAAGTCAACAATAAAAGTGCGAGGCTGAATCCAGGACTTTTTCACATGATAAATACATCTAAACATATAAACTTTAATGTCTAAAACTTGATAGTCAAATTGTAAACGAAAAAACACACACACACACATGGGGGGCAGTGCTATATTCTGAATAAATTTAAAGTAAAATACACACTTATCTAGAGACTAGACAAATTTGTTAAATGAATAGATTCGCTTAAATTTTCAAGTGTTGGTTAATTTAAAAGTTTAAGTCTGGATATATAAGGAGGAAGGTACAAATGTGGGTCACAAGTTGTGACTCACAACTCAGGTTGCGAAAAAGAACAACCGAAAAGGGATGCCAAATTTTCAAATAAAAGGGACAGATGAAAAAAGAAGGAAAAAGGATGAGAAACTTAAAACAAAGGCGAAAAAGTGACAACAAATTTTATTTATATTTATTTATTTATCAATAATTTTAGGCATCAAATGTTCAGGTTTTACCAATTTGGGTCACATACCTACTGGTTGCGAAGAACAATCAAAAGGAACTGCCTCAAAGGGTTAGTGATTGAGGATTCCAAAAAACATCACCTTGAATGTCGGATGGGATTATTTTTTATTCGAGCGTTAATGCTCGAACAACATCACCCAGTAATTTGGTTGGGTCTTTGCTTGCCGCTTTGCACGCTGCGATTAATGCATTCCATCTGGCTTGAAACTAATTTATTTCCTTGTTAAAACATATGAGTTTTTTGTTTTGTCGACATATGCTCCGAATTCGATCCTTTTGAGCTTATACTCTACTCTGCAAATTACGCTCGACAGGCTTACGATTAGACACGATCGTTAAAGTTTGCTAAAAGAGATGCCTGTTTGTCAATTTGATTATGTAAAATAAATGTTTATATCAACCAATTTAGTATTGAAAAGTCCAGGTATTCGGATAAGGGTACTAAAAAAAGGATAGAATTTCGGATAGGGGATGTTTGACATTTTTTCCGTCTAAAGCAGTTAAAAACAGCATAGATCTATCAGAAAAACCAAATTGGCAACACTGGATTCCAAATACACGAACGAAACTCCCAAATGGGCTTCACTAGGAATGTAAACAAGTGCTTAGACGTGTTGGTATCATTAACCAACGTTTGACAAAACCCATTGTTATATTTACATGTGAGTGCCAAAAGTAGTCAAGGGTAATACCCTTATCAGTTACAATAGACAGCAGATTCGTGCTAACGTCAATTTCCAGGGAATTCCAGAGGGCAAATAAAAAACACTATACCTCTTTTTTATTGACTTCACGGCAGCCTTCGATACAATAGACAGAAATTTATTGTTCTACAAACTTTTGGCTATGGGCATTAGACCGTACCTGCCGTATATTAAAAATTAAATTTTTATAGTTCTTTGTACAACATGGCTTAAAAAATTCAGTATATTTTATAAAGATTTTATCCAAAATCAGATATTCGGATGTTTGATGGCCTCGAGAAGGCTTTAAAAGATTAAATTTCCCCTTAATTTGTCTTTGAGCTGCCTATACACGTCATAGTAGCAGACAACAATTTTGACAAAATTGTTCAAAAAAATAATTATAAAATGTCATAAATTTGTGAAGCTACTCAAACGGACGTAGCGAAATTGATGATGATTGCAATATACAAGAAGAACGTACGACTTTCCCAGTTTATTTGGTTGGATCTATGCAAGCGTTCATAGATTTGAATACACTACCATCAACAGGAGAGGTTCTTGCTGTGCTGCTTTATAGTAAAAAAGCGGTCACTTGGTGCAGCTTAACCAAGTGTCCGCTGGTCACTTAAAACATCTTGAGAAAAATTGAAATAGAGTTATAAAGAAGTGAATTCTGTATTTAAATTAATATAAAAGCAAAACGGATCGCAGGCATAATTTGCTAATCTCTTAAGTAACAAGGCGAACTCAGCTGGGATGACTCAGCCTACATACAACATGTAAAGTAAGAATACTAGAATAAAATCTGTAAAGGAGCCCCGAATGCAAAACGGATTGGTTTTTACCTTGTTATTAAGTATACTCGGTATCAAAGGTACATAAAGTATATGAAGTTTGTGCAGAAGGAATAATTTCCGAGCGAAGAGATGATAAGAGATAGAGGCTTAACTCAGACATATGCTTCTTATACTTGCAGATCAAGTTCATTTTAAATTTTTGTATATTTGGGAAAAATGTCTTTCTTACTTGTTACTTCTTTAATGTCTTAAGTACCTTAAAACTTTCAAAGGCATCCCAATGTTTGGGATACAAAATCCCGTAGTACTGAGGATAATTCCAATTGATACACAATCTAAAAAATGGCCTGTAAAAAAACATAACATCAACAGTGTTGGTTCAACACCCTCTCTTTTTTATTTTATAATTTTATTATATATAAAACAAACTAATTCAACCTTTTTGAAATAGTTTTTTTTAAGCAATTTGGAAATTATTCCCGATGCTTTTCAACGCGATGTAGGAGATGCGATTGGCCTGTCTTGCAAATAATTCCATTAAAGTCTTCCACTAGCTTGACACTTCCTTCTGCTACATGGGCTGAGCTGCTAAATATTCAGGGTTGGTCGGCCATGATTCTGGGTCACATTTTAAAAACTCCGTTGAAATTTCAAACCGCTTGAAAAATTTCACACAGCTCTTCGTTATCACTTCGGAAAATGATTCCTCTGTGGATATGGAAGTAGGAATATTAAAATAAATTTAAGTAAATAAAAAACTCACTCAAAATCGAATCGATATCTGTATATTGCACTTTAAGCCAGGAAGAAACGTCAAATACTTCCACCAGCGATGCAACAAATTCCTTCTCTCTCTCTCTCTACATAGATATCACTATTATTGCATTTGTTCTTATGAAGAGCATCCCACCTTGCATACAGTGTCTTCAGTTTCCTACAAATGCTACTTTTCGGCATAGCCTGAACCTCAGCTTTTTGCCACGATTCGCAGATTTGATTCACAGTTTCGTTCAAACTTACGCTTAATGATTATTTATTACACCTTAAATTAAAAGAAAAAAAGCACTGCAATTTTCAGCCAATTTAAGCTTATGTTTAATACCTCAAATTATAAAACAGCACCGCAAGAACCTCCAGTTGATGGTAGTGTATTCAAATATATGAACGATTGCATAGATCCAACCAAATAAAATGGGACAGTGGTACGTTCTTCTTGTATATTGTCCATAATCAGCAATAATTATCAATTTCCCTTTAAGCAGCTTCACAAATGTATGACATTTTATAATAATTTTTTTGAACAATTTTGTCAAAATTGTTGTCTGCCTACTATGACGTGCCTAGGCAGCTAAAAGACAAATTAAGGGGAAATTTGATCTTTTAAAGCCTTCTCGAGGCCATCAAACATCCGAATATCTGATTTTTGGATTTTTGATCAATTCTTTATAAAATATACTTAATTTTTTGAGCCATGTTGTGCAAAGATACACATGAAAATCGTTTTGAGAAATGTCCGGTCTAATGGGCATGTCGTTAAAAACTATCTTTGTATTGAAGAGGAAAATAAGACTGCCGTATGGGATGGAAATAACCTTTCCGAGAGTGTTGTTGAGACAAAAAATGGAGAAAAACAAGGTTGCATCATAAGCGCGCTGTTATTTTCTTTGTTCATAAATGATATCGGAGACCAACTAAATGCTGTCTTCAAAATACTAATGTATGCGGATGACATGGTTCTGCTTGCTGAAACACCATCGACGCTCCAGGAGATGATAGACGAAGTACAAGATTACTGCCAAAAATGGATACTAGTGATTAACACTGAAAAACCCAAAGTGATGGTAGTCCGGAATGGAGCTGGACACTCGGTAACATTCAACTGGAATCGGTAAAAGTGTACAAGTACTTGTGAGTGTTATTAACCCCAAATATGTCCTTTAAAAGGCACATTGAAATGAAACTTGGAAAGTCCAAAACAGTGTTAAATAGCAAGTAGAGAACCATCATGGGAAAGAAAAGTGTGAGCGCTAGTACAAAGTACAAAATGTTCCAAGCAACTTTCAGATCGTTTATGTGCTATGCAGCGGAAGTTTGGGGATGGTAGGCGCATGAAGATGTGGAAAAACTGCTAAGGTCCTTTGTAAAAAAAATATTCTTTCTCGCAAATAATACGCCAACCTATGCCATTCACTTGGAGACAGGACTACCGGAATTGTTTGAATACACGATGTAGACCCACTTTAACTATATTAATAAAATAAAGATGCTACCAGATGGGAGGTACCAGAAAAACAGTAGCAACTGCACTGAAAGAGTCGTCTTCGCAATTTTTCCAAAAATGGGAGGAACTTGTTGTGGAACACTGAGTGCTCCTGGCCGTTTATAATCGCTCGACTTGGAAGGATGGTCACTCGAAACTGCTGGCGGCTATTCGCAACAAAAATCGTGAAACTCGGAAGACGTACAAGATTCTCGACTATGAGCTAGGAGATGAAACGTATTTCAAGGAACAATACGATACCTTAACCATTTCCTATATTTTCAGAGCTAGAACTGAGATACTGTCCCTTAATTACATGCCATATGGTCGAGGTAGACGCGTGGGTAATGAGCTGTGCAGTATCTGTAATATGAACGCGGGAGAGGATGTTTTACACTTCATAGCCATCTGCCCAATATTGAAGGAGCTTAGAGTCTCCATCCTGGGAAAGGCAATGTTCACAATGGATGCTGAATGGGCAATCCTGGAGGCGGTTGGGAAAATATTTGCTAGATGCCTACAAGTATAGAGCGAAAATCTTGGGCGAAGCTTTTTAGGAAAATAATTAAGCTATAAACTAAGTTAGGTTAATAAGAGTCTGGGACGGCCCCCTTAGAAGTGAAAGATCTGCTATCTCGCGACGAGCGGGGAAGGCAGGTGGTGTAACTCAGAATGGTGGGACTTCCTAAAGTTCCATAGAATGAATGATAGTAAATATTACACTGTTCTAGTTATAGAATAAGGCTGACAACAATAGCAATGCCTAATTATACAAATTGTTCTTATTTTGAATAAAGAACCACTACTACTACTACTACCACCTTATCAGTGAAATTTTCAACTTGTTCAAGTGGATAAGAATGCAATAAATAGTTAATCAAAAGTGCGTTCACACTTGTCCACACCTCAAGCACCACATATACAGTGAATCAAGCATGTATTGGCACACCTGCATTTTTTAAAAATTGTTTATATTCATTGTTAAACATTCGATTCCACTTTCAAAAAAAAAAAACGAGAAGGCAAAGCTAACTTCGTCTTTGCCGAATTTTTTATACCCTTGCAAATGTTTTAATACATCAGAGTTTAAGAACGCCAGCATTAAAACAAACAATTTTTCTAAATAAAACCCACTTTTCGACCGATGACAGCTATAAGATATAGTCATCCGATTTTGACCAAAACTTCCAAATCTGTGAAAAGAACGTATAATATTAATAATCGCTAGAAGTGGAACACGTTAACATTAAAAACAAAAAAATGTTTTTCTCATAAAGAACAACTTTTCGACCGATGGTTCCTATGGCAGCTATAAGATAAAGTCATTCGATCCGGTCGGTTCAGACATATTAGCAGTGTGCAGTAAAAAGAAGACTCTGTGCAAAGTTTCAGCTCGATAGCTTTAAAACTGAGAGACTAGTTTGCGTAGAAACAGACAGACAGACGGACGGACAAAGCTCAATCGACTCAGCTCGTCACCCTGATCAAGAATATATATAGTTTATAGGGTCGGAAATGAATATTTCTATGCGTTGCAAACTTCTGGGCAAAATTATAATACCCTTTGCATGGGGATAATGAACATAAATGAATTTATTAATATAAACAATTAAGAGTGTTGCGGTCGAGTGCCCCGACAGCAAGATACCCTGTTCCAAGTAATGTGGTTCCTATAGCTTTGAATTCCTTTTATTTTAAAATTATTTGAACAAATGGGGAGGCGCACTTGCATATCTTCGGTGTTTTTGCTCGGATTTTATAGTGGTATACAGAATAGACAGATATTGGGCCTTACTGAATATTTATTAAGTCTCTAGGTTCAAGCTTAAAAAGTGTAGATCTGACAGTTTTAGGCGGTTAGAAGAAGGAGGAGGAGGAATTTGCCAAGTCTGGAGCAAACTTGATCTGGGTACTATATACACCTACATACATGCAAAAATTTGTGGCTCTACCTCTTATAGTCTCTGAGATCCACCCGTTTATACAGAGAGAAAGACAGTTTTTCGCTGTTAAAAGATGGAGGAGGAGGAATTTTCCAAATCTGAAACAAACTCGATGTGGGTACAGTATACACCTACATACATGCCAAAAATTGTGGCTCTATCAGTTACAGTCTTACAAACAGACAGACGGACAGACAGACAGACGGACATGGCTAAATCGACTGGGCTGTTGATGCTGATCAAGAATATATATACTTTATGGGGTCGGAGGTGCTTCCTTCTGGCTGTTACATACATTTTCACAACTTCATGATCCCCTTTTTTCCCATTTTTAATGAGAACAGGGTATAAAAAGATAGAGTCGCCTCCTTGTTGTGCAACCAATTGAAGGCGGCGGGGCATCGAGTTTACCAAGTTATTTAAAGTGTTTTCGTCAATAGTTGCCCATTTCTCGACAAGGACTCAAATTGTCTTCCACCCTCATAAACCTTTGCTGAAAGGATGCCCCAAAGAACCTCAATTGGATTTAAGTCCGGACTTATAGCTGGCCACTGTAATAAGGGAATACTATTGGAACAGAAAAACCACATCGTTGCCAGCGCCTTTATGTGCCGTTTAGTGCGCGCATCAACTTTTGGTAATGCCCCACTTCTGTTGTTTCGGGCATATTTCTGGGGATTCTTCGCGATAGTATTTCGATGTCGACTTAATCTTTTGGCAATTTCTGTTATTTTAATTGCCACATTCAGCCAAAGTTTCAATTTGCGTTTTATCTTTTTCATTTAAATCGGCTGCGAGAAGCATTTTTAACCAAAAATAGTACAAATTTATAAAAAAAAACTCAAAACTTGTAACAATACTAATTATAGTCAATTAGTTAACAATATTTAAATGCACTCAATCAATTTTTGCAGCGATTTATTAATGTGCCGCACTAAAAATGGAAATGAAGGAGCAGGAAAATAGTACAAATTTTTCGACTAACACCGAGATTTCAATGGCGTTGAGGGATAGACCTTAGAGGAGGGGTCGTGTGTGAATCCAGGTGCAGACCAGACTTTTTTATCGGTTAAAAATTTATTTAAAATTTGCAATTCCGACTTTGGTAATTTTCGATTCGTGTGGCCCAGCGATAATGTTGTTGGCCACAAGGACGAATGAGCACCTCGGCTTACAGCAGTGCCGGCCAAAAAAAAATTAAAAATGCAAGCAAAAGCCAAAATTTTTTTTTTTTCAAATCTCACAAAAAGTTGATATTGCCTCAATCGGGGTTTGAACTCATAAATCAAAATTGTAAGGCAACGTTCCTACCTATTGAGCCAACACTCATCCGTAAGAAAACGGAGCTAAATTGAAATATGTGGATCCTAATAAATGAAGCAAGGTGCAAAAATTGGGATCTAATGTCAGTTCCCACGAACAAGCACTTTTTATTTCAGATGCGTCATCTGTATTATCTATAAATCTTTGGTGCTATTGAGCTCCTTCAGCTTAGAGTGCTATGCTTTTTCAACAGCAGAGCAGCACAGCTACAAAAGTATTTCTAATATTCTATTGC
>JAEIFU010004346.1:0-16142 GCA_018904235.1 Lordiphosa stackelbergi | reverse complement strand
AGAGCTTCCTTCTGTGCGTTACAACATCCGGACAATTTAATATACCCTCTCTAACGGTATGAAAAAAAAGTTTAATTAAATTCTAATTTAATTACTAACTCTCCCTTTTCTCTGTCTCACTTAGGAGTCAACACATTTTCCAAAAATTAGTTGAAGTTAAAACTGTGTAGCATTTTGTATGGTTTTTAAATTAGAGGAAGATTATTCCAACTGCGAACAGCATATAAATAAATTTTTCAGAACTAGCTAGCTTGCTTCTCGGGTAGATTATATTATGCGTTCTTCTTGACGCACAGAATTTCAACATCTACATAGATACTGAGTTCACTTGAGAAAATATTTTTGTAGCATTAACAAAGCTCGTAGGTTGTCCAGGGTTGTCGAGAAAGATGAAATATTTTTAGCAATCTGATTTTCTTTAAAGGTTATTACGATCAAATATGTATCTAGCGATATTATTATACACTACTTTAAATTTGTGCTGGCTGCTTACAAATTACTAAGCAAAAAATAATTGAGAAGTCACCTCAGTGCAATAAGTATATGTGCATTAACATTTTTGGAAAACCTTGTTTTAAAACCAAATGATTCAAGCCAAGTATATTTTTTACTTATAGCTCTAGAGCCAGTAACTAAGAACTGCCTTACAGTACTTCAATATTTATTAACAAAAAATTATTATTTAACAAATGTATTTCATTCTTAGGAAATAAGTATATGTGCATTTTATATAGTTCTTAAAATTTTGTATTAAGTTCAAACTTTGATCAACTTTAATAGTTAATGTGCTTTCCTTTTGCCTCTAAGACTTTTGCAAGGCGGTTTGGCATGGAATCTGCCAGATTTTGAGAGTTTCATTGCTTATTAACTCCCATTCTGCAAGCAAAGCGTACTTTAAATGCTTAATTGAGTCGAACTGCCTCCCACCTTTATAAATCCTGGCTGAGAGGATACCCCAGAGGTCCTCAATTGGGTTCAAGTCAGGACTGATAGCCGGCCACTCCAGTACAGGTATTTTTCTTGAAGAAAAATAAGCCTTTGTGGCTTTTGATGTGTGGATTGGAGCGTTGTCCTGTTGAAAAATCCATCTATCTTCGTAAAGATCGTCTGCAAAATCTATTAATTCACTCTCCAGCAATTGAATATAGATTTGCATATCCGAAACAGGCCCAAATCATCAGTGATCCACCGCCGTGATTCCTCTTATGGCGAGTTTCTCTGGTTTTCTTAAGTCACGCCAATACTTATGACAGCCATCAGGACCATCAAGATTAAACTTTTTTTCATCCGAAAAATAACGTTTCGGAATTCTTCGGTCCAAAATTTGTACCTGTCAGCAAACGCCAAACGAGCCTTAAGATGGCGTGGCAATAGCATCGGTACAGCCACCCGGGAACTATGTTTAAGGTTACAATTTTCAGTTAAAATTTGATGGATCCGTCTTCTACCGACATTGAGCTCTAAATGACGTTTAATGCCTGTACAAGACATTTGATTGTTTACAGCCAGGCGCTTAATCTCACGCTTGCACCTATCGTCGATGTGGCTCGGTCTGCCACTGCGTTTAATCTGACCATAGGAGCTTGGATTTTTAAGAAATTAGCTATCGTATTTCTGTGTCGAGACACTCTGGAAGCTATTTCAGTGATGGTAGCCCCACCTTCGTTCAATCCTTGATTCGTCCGCGTTCCTGTGATAAATGTGTCCCACGCGGCGTCCTTTAGGAAAATTTAAAAATTTTTTTTGTGTTTCTGCAACAAACTACTTAGATTTGCCCTCAACTTTTCATTTTTATCAAAACACATCCAATTTGGTGCACGCCGACCATTAAAATTTACCACTGGATTTTGCACATAAACTTATTTCCTGGGTAATCTAAATCTCGCTCAAATGTGTGATAACGGTACTAAGAATGATGACCAAAGAAGAATCATGCAAAAGCATTCTAAAAATAATAAACAACAAAGAATTTTTAAATACCTAGGAACATATGTTCTGTTACTATTGAGGAATAGAGAAACGAAAACATATTTGCACATATACTTATTGCACTGAGGTAGGTTCTAGCAATCAAAAGTCTTAATTTAGATGGTATGAAGTTTTTGGTAATATACAATTGCTTGATCGTTTCCAAGTCACTGTGTTTGGTTAAAATGAATCCTAAGTTGCTTATTAATTAGGTGGGGGGGCAAAACTTTTAAAATACTTGATCTAAATTGGTGGCAACATTTTTTAAGTTGGTAGCAGAACCGTTTATTGTTCAATAAATTAAACTTTTCAAAAATTTTGTTAAACTATTAAACTGAATTAATAAGGTAAGACGAGGTATCTGGTTTAATGTTAAACGTCGTGGATCCTCAGCGAGTATTTTTAGAACTTTCTCCACAATGCACTTCTCATTTCCGCTCACAGTTTTTCTGTGAACACTGAGCATGCATAGTCCTGGATTGTATTTCAAATGGTTAGTTTTTTAATTCATTTTTGTATTTATATTATTTAGTACGTATTTACCATTCAAACGGTTTTCCGCCATGGTTGAACGAAGCCAAGTTTTCACCCTTCTCAATGTGCTGAAAGTTCTTTCTATCGACGATGTGGTACAAGGTAGAGCTAGAGCAATACAAAGAGCGATCTTTGTTATTGGGAAAAAATCGTCTGCTTCTTGTACAACATCGCACAGCTCTAGTTTCTTGAGATCCTCTGTGCTCAATTTTTTTATTTCCAGTGATCGTACCACAATTCAGCTTCTCCGCTATAATTTTGTAGGTCGTAGAATCCGGAGAAGTTTTTAGACATTTTTTCGAAGTCCTCAAGGCTAATTTTTAGCATGTTTCCCGGATGTAACTGAAATAATTCAAACGCTGGCAAGTTTTCATCCGCGAATCTGCTTTCGAGTGAAGTAAGCAACGAGTCCAAGTATGGAATTAATAGCGATCTCTTTCAAAATTCAACCAGTTCTAGGAGCTCGGAGTTCAACTCCGGTTTCTACAGAGATCAATTTAGCATCATTTGTCGATGACCTTTCACCAATTGAATGATTTTCTTAACGTGGTTTGTGCACTTGAGAAGGTCCAATCTCTGTGATTGTAGGACATTAACCACTGGCTCAAGGTACGCAGAATATTTGGCTATAATTAAGAGGCATATTATAAAAGTTGACTGGGTAATGGCAGAATGCAGCTGAAAAGCAGATGATCTGGTACCAGAGTTTCCTTCTATTGAGAGTTTTTCGAGCCCGTCGACGATTATTTTGAAGTGATTCTTAAAAATTCCATTGCTTTTGTACTTTTCCGACCATCGCGTTTCGCATAGAGCGGGAATGTTTGGAATATACTTTCTCCTGGTAAATGATTCACGGAAAAAATTAATAACATTTTTGATTGTTGATATCGAATAACGAATCTCCGGAACTTTATTAAAATCATTCACTTTTAAATTTAGCTTGTGACTTGCGCAGTGGAAGTAAAATGCGTGAGGTTATTTTTTTCTCAAAATGGCCTGCATGTTCGAACAAGCATCATAGCCTTCTCCCTTTAGTTTAAGTGGATCAAGTCCTGCATCTGTGCGAAGCCTATAAATTCTTCACGAATAGATTGTTTCTTTCGATCATAGAATCTAATACTAATCGAAAGTTGTTCTTTCCCTGAAATATCGCAACTTTCATCACCTACAGTGGAGTTTTCTGATAAAGACCAGGTCTGGGGCTGCGTACGCCCTTGGTTCAGACCGAGCTCTCGACTGAAGACTCCCCCTCCTACCCGTCCATCCAGTTTGAAGACAACAGTGAAAAAGAACATTGGAATCTATTTTAGGACAAACGAAGACCCAAACTCCACTGAAGACATTAAAATAAAATTCCAGTTAGCTTACGTGACAATTTAAAACAATTCCTACTGCTTGACCCAACTCATTTGCTCACAGCTGCACAAAAATTACCCAACAAAATTATTGCAACTTTTCCACTTTCATAGAATGAGTTGATAATGATCCATCTTGATTTCCCCCGCTACGAAAAGAACATATTTGATAAATTTTCAATGCTTACTTATCAATCAATCATAACAATGCTTATTATACAACTAAGCCCTTGTCCAAATCACTTTATTTATACAGCCGGAACACCTGTAATTTAACCACTCAGAAAAAAATATTTTGCTCAAGTAGATGAATAGGAGTCGTGCTCTACTTGATGACCCAATTAACTTATAATTGAACTGACCCTTTAGAAGTATGCTAAAAATATGCCTGGAATTATGTAGGAAAAGAAGGAACGCACAAGCAAAAAGCAAAGCAAATTAATTGGATTTCTCAATAAGCAAATTGTTGTTAGCTATTATTAGCGTAATTTATTGATGATTTAGGTGGCAATCGCAAAAAGGAGAATTAAGGTCCTTCGAATTGAATGAAGAATGGCAGTATTTATGGCATATTTGACAAATTGAGGCATCAAATAACTTGCAAATAAATTGCTAAAAGACCTTTAAACTTTATATCAGCTTTGCTTAAGTTCTTTAAAGTATTTTGTACTTTGTTTTATTTAACTCCAATTTTCCTCCCAAATATTTCACATATTTTTAGCCCAGCTTAAAACTTCCTATCGATTTCCCCAAGACCATTTACATCTTTCATCGACAACTTTTACCGTCTGCTTGGAATGCCTTCACCTTTTGCCTTGGGCAGCCATAAACTATTATTTCGTATAGGCTACCAACCACCCACACCCAGTTGACCTAGTAAACTTTTAGCCACAAAATTCACAAATCATTTGCAATATACAAAAAAAAACATGCCACAATTCGATATTTGGCTCTAAGTCAAACAGCACTAAGCTGTCACGTAGCTGTAGCAGGAATATAGTGGCACGAAATCTGCAACTACGATGCATTTTCAGGCTCATTAATAATGCAATTCACACACGCCTGGTTGAACTCTTCCCCCGTATGGGTTTCACTTCTCCCTTCCTTCCTTCCGGCCGGGCCACACCGAACTTGCCGCCACTTCCGCTCGTTAAGCGATGGCCTATGAAATGAGCTGCAATAGCGGTCGACGCTCATTGCACATTATGGCTCACATCCTGAGAGTGAAGATGGGGTGGTAGGGGCAAAAAAAAAGCATAATTATAGGTGGGTTGCATTTTAAAGCGACTCCGCCAAAGTTAATAAACAATTTGCGGTCATTATTTATTAATTACTTTTTAATTACACAGGCAATTTCTCTTTTTATTTCGGCCAGAGGGCGGCACTTTATGTTGTTTCGTGCAAAATTTGTACTCACTGTTTATGTGCTTTTTGTTGGGCCTTGGGGGAATTCAGTATGCTTCTAAGGTTTCCCGTTGCGTCATAGGCATATCCACTTTGCATGTCACACACACAAAAAAAAAAAACTAAATTAAATTACTTGCCTTTTAGAGCGATTGTCCTGAGTCATGGCTAAAAGTAGGCAGCAAATATGGAGAATGAGCTGGGGAAAGAACATGACAAGGGTTTTGCAAATTTCTGGTAAAAGGAAAATTCAATTTTGCCCAGCTAAAGCATCATGTGGCGAACCAAGCCATGCACCAATGAGTCTGAACAGTCGATTAAAAACCCCAGCACGGAACTACGATTTCACACGCGAGTTTAAAAATTATAAAATCAAATACAAAAGCATTATACGGCTGCGTTTCTTACTTTAAGCCCTGTATACACCTCAAAAAAGCAACTGCCAAAACCGAAAACTCTTTATAAAAATAACTCACAAAACAAAGTCCTTTGGTGTCAAAAGTTTGTTGTTGTTATTATAATTAAAAAAAAACTCTTCCAGTATCTGTCAAAAATTTCTAGAAAATGGGTTTAATTTTTCTCATTTTCAACTCTTATTACAACTTTTTACATTTCAAATATCTAACAAATACTTATAACAAAAATCACAACTGGATGACCCATTTCTGGGCAGTCACTTAAGCTATTTACTTTTACAACTAAATTTAACTTAGCTTATATAAATCTTAGGCTAAGCATTTCATCACGTCACTGGTAGGTTGTCAATATTGTTGCTCAGCATGTTGTTATCTTCCTCCTCGTCGTCGTCCGACTGATTGATGTATGTCGCCTCTGGCACCCTAGTGGCATTTAATGGCATTTTGTAGGCGATGGGCAGTTGGGGAGCAAGTGAAACGATGGGCTTGGCTTTGCTATTTCGGCCAAATGGCTTGGCGTCATTGGTATCCAAAAAGAATTTTCCACGAAGTCTGATTTAAAGAAAATCAAGTTAAGCGAGAGAGGGGAGAGAGAAGCAGTCGTCGATAATTGACTTACCTGGGATCTGCGCCCATGCCCATGTAGGCATTGCCTTTGGCATCACGGCACTTGCCAAATGCTTGCGAAGGCTCGCACCGTTGCACAGGAAACGCTTGAGGCTGTCGCACACTTTCCACGAAGTATTCCCAGGCACGCTGGTGACTGCAACCAACTGAGCGAAAATTGGGGGAAAAAAAACAATTATAAAAAAATATTAATGAATTTTTTATTTTTTAAACCACATTTAACTGAGCCTCATTTTTTGTTGAAAGTTGTATGCAGTTAAAAAAAATAATTCATAACTCAATACTATCATTAATAATTCCAACCAAAACCAATTCTGTGGCAGGCTCTTTGTAAAATTTCAAGAATTTGTTTTGGTGTGAGCAACACTATTTTTCTGGATAGGTTTCATCAAATTAATTAAATTTTTTTTGTTTTAATATTAAAATTTGTGTTTTAATAAAAACTCCCTAATGCTGCGTAAATTAAAACCTGCCAACCACGCGCCCTCATTATGGGTCGCCATCTGTGAACAACATTGCACCAACAAGGGCTTAGAGTTGTCAAGTTATATTTTTATGATTGGCGCAAAAATATTTTTAAATTTTTGCATCTTATTTTGGAAATGACTTAAATTTGAATTATAATTTAAAAATGCATCATAAAACATATAACACTATCAAAAAATTGCATTTAAACATCAAATTACTCATATGACTAGACAGATGGGAAATTTTTTTTTGTAGAAGGGCACCCTGTTAACAGATTGGATCGAAATGTCCCATTATGCATGGACCCAAACCTTCCAACTTCGGTTTTCATATAAGAAAACGAAATCTCTTGATGTTCTGGGACACCGACGGATTTTTCCAGCGATTTCCAAACCAACCGAGGCCAAAAAATCTCATACAGATTTTTCTGTGACACCCCCGTATAACTCGATAATTTTCGATTAATAAATAATGGGATCACCGTGAATCAGGTTCCGAACCCATCTAAATCATTTAAACTTAACGATAATTTTAAAATTATTTACACATTTGAACCTATTTATACCTACTATATACAGGCTTTGTCCGGAAAGTAATAGGACTGAGTCGATTTAAACAAATTTATTGAGCCAATCGTTACAATTCTTTAAAAACTTTCAAAATAGGCATTTTCTGCGTCGATGCAGCGCTGCCAGCGCGATTTCCTAGCATTGAAGGCGTCACGGAAGGCATTAGCCGGAATAGCCTTGAGAGCCGCGGTGCATGCTGCTTGGATCCCCTCTGTCGTCTCAAAATGCTTGCCTTTCATCGGCCTTTTCAGACGAGGCAACAAAAAAACAACCGGGGGCCACATCTGGGCTGTTGGGCGGCTGCGGAAGCGTTGAGATGCCGGCCTTGGTCAGGTAGCTATTCACAAGAAGTCACTTTTCATGTTTACTTTTGGGACCATCTTCGCGCACACCTTGCGCATGTTCAAATGCTCCGTCACGATGTCATGAACCACAGATTTAGGTAAATTTAACATCTGGGCAATTAAACGAATACTTAGTCGACGGTCTGAGTTCAAAACTTTCCGCACACGAGTCACATTGTCGGTGTTTGACGAAGTCGAAGGTCTTCCAGCACGGTCTTCATCGGCGACCTCTTTCCGGCCCTCCAAAAAGCCTGGTGCCAACGAAATACACCACTTCTTGATAAAGCAACATTTGGGTAAGCCTGCTTGATCATATCAAACGTCTCAGTCGCAGATTTTCCGAGTTTCACACAGTTGCTCGGAGACAACTGATCAGCCGCATGTTCGTTAGCTAGGAACGCGCTCTACCAATTCCAGTCGGTGCGCGCACGCTCCAAAGTACAGTCGCGGCGGAAGAATATTAGTCCTATTACTTTCCGTATCACTTTCCGTATCACTTTCCGTATTACTTCCCTGTATCTACAAAACTGTGGAAGATATGACGTTTTTTCGAAATTGGCGTGGCAAAAATTGAAAATATATTTGCACAACAGGTATGTGTCCCATGAATGTCAAATCTCATTGATATTTATCAATTCACACCGAATGCTTGCCGAATTCATGCTTCACTGTGTGCTAGAGAGAGACACAGTCACATTTTCGATCTACCAGGAGCCGAAGTCAGTCGTTTTCTTAAGCAAACGCGAGCCGCACTCTTGACTGTGTGAATCGTTGAGCACTGAATAGCAAGTAAAACGACTGTTGTCTGGAGAGAGCTCTCTTGTACACTTTTCTGTTCTCTCCATTTGGCCGGCACTGCCCAGCGGCGCAGAGCTCAACGTGTTCTGTCAAAAATATGCATTACGACTGTCGAAAATGTAAGGCAATACAATTGCTGATTTTCGTTAGAGAGATAGTAATCGAAAACAAACAGACTGCGAACATTCTGCATTACAATTTTAAAAATAATGTACGCATTCGTAATGGGAAGTTCGGCTCTGGCTTACATCCTTAATACCTAGTAATGCAGGTTGTCGGCAGCCCGTTTACAAAGCGGCCATGCAAATGGCAAAGTAATGCAGATTGTATGGGAGTATTTCCTTCATACTGATGGCAAAGTAACGCAGGAGTAACCCATTTTGTAATGGCAATTTGCGCCGCTGGGTGCTTTACTTGTCACTCAAAACAGAGAGGAGTTTAAAATTCAGTTTCTATATTAAAATTACTTTGCAGCAACACACTAAATTGTAAAAGCATAGTTGTATTATGCTGCATTGTATTAAATCAAAACAATGGGCTTGTTCAGCAGAATAATTGAGTCAATGAGCAAGGTATCAGAAAAAAATTTGCATCTAGTAGTTTTTAATATTGATACATGCTCCTGTATCAATGATACCTCAAATTGGTTGTTATGGTGCCACTTTACTCAAGTTTAGTAGGAAGATTATTGCAAATTTATACTTAATCATGGAGCATGTTGTTCTGCTGAACACGGTCAACGTTAAAAATACCTCAAATAATAATAGAATGAAAAAAATTGAAAAATAAATTGACTTAACGATCGACCACGACGTCTTTTACTTTCTTTAAGCTATTCGGCTTGCCCACTCAAAAAGGCCAACTTATGGAATGGCGCGCCGAATGGCTAAGTGGAACAGTTGCCATGGTTTGAGGCGCTAATTTTTTTGTTTAGTTCAAGGAGGACACTAGTCTGATAACTCATCTGAGAAGCTAAAAAAATTTTGTGAATATTGTTAAAGAAGTAGCCAATCGAGAAAAGTTTCTCATTTAAGAAATTTTGAAGATTCCACTCACAGGTGAAAATTGAGATATCAGACAAGTTAATTGAAGGTCCAGACTAATTTTACAGTTTACTCTGTTTGCTGTTAACTTCTAGATTACATTTTCGAAATTTTCAAGAATTAAAATGAGGCACGGAACTCTATAAAATAAAAAACGAAAAATTCTCGAAACCTTTTTTTTAGTAATTGATCCACACTCCACCCCAATATACTCACTTATAATGCCTAACCAACGATTATTGGCAATTTCCTGTCGTGCACATCCCGGCTGTAAGGGTCGTCCACCGTTTGGATAGAAGTCGGCATGACCCATGGCCGTGGGATTTCCCAATATACCACCATCTGTATGTATAACATCCACAAATCGTGCATCACTGGGACTTAAACGACGATTCGAACTGTTCCCTTCGAACAGAGGCAAAGCCGGGTCCAGAGCTGTGATACGGGTCAATTTGATTCCCCATTCTTGTAATTGTTTTCCCGCGAAACCAGCCACCTCAGCGCCCAGACTGAAACCAATCATGTGAATATACTTCACCGGATAGCCACGATCCACTAGAAAACGCAAGAAGCGCGCTATATAACGAGCTGTGATGGGCAAATTCTCAACAGCATTTGAGTACCAGGGTACAGCTGTCATCGCACTCCAATCAATGAGAATGACATTGTATTGACCGCGCCGCAAAAAGGCTGTAAGGATACGGAAAACAAAACAGATGAAGCACTGGCTCTGGACTGGGACCCACTCACCATCTTTGAGCTGCTGGCTGCTTTGCTGTTCGCCGGTGGCCGATTCGGAGAAACCATGTAGATAGATGGCCAGCGGGTAATTGAAATTGAAATTGCTTTGCGTCAGGCCAACAACATCGCTCAGGTGAAGCAATTGGGCGCTCTGCCGGTTCCGTCTTTCCAACAAAAAAAAACCAAGTAAAGGGGGTGAGTAGGGGAGAAGGCACGGAAATAAGCCGTCAATATGCATGAACTGGGAAAGGAAGTTGAGCAGCAGTCTTACCTGGTGTACAGCAAAAATTTGATGTCCTCGCTTTCGCGTATTAAACAGCAGCTGGCACAGGAACCACGTGGAGCAGCGCTATAAAATATGGGAGAGCCAGCTGCAACGGGGGATATGTGATACAGTTAAGGAAAAATCAGCCAAATGCTTTAAAAAATGGTAAAAATGCACAGCCCTTAGGCTGCAAACAAATTGATTCATTAACTTCATTAGCTCACTAACAAGTCGCTAAAATGCCAACTAACAATAATACACACACATAAACAAAATATCAACAATACAAAGCGGTCGTAATGCAAAACGAAACCAGCCAAATGAAACTTAACTTGGCCATGAACTTGAGTGGAGGCATTTGCTGCTACTTAGCCAGCCATTGGCTACTGTTTACTGGCTGCTACATGGCTAGCACGTGACGCATACGCCGCATGTTACGTCGTAAATTCAAACGATGAAAAAGAAGGAAAAAAAAATAAACAAGTTTTCATCGAGTGATTGTTGCCGTTGTGATATCAATATCCATATGAGTGGGTCAAGCAGTGCAATGTCAATGACGCTTTCATGTTTTTGTCATGTTTTGTTTTGCTACACAAATTTATCAGCGGTGATTTTTGAATCGATTTTGATGAGATGCCAAATCAAAAAATAATGAGAATGATGTCGATGATGATGACCTTACACAATGCCACATTTGGCTTACAAACTCAAGAAGGTATATCAGCTAAGAGGGTACAAGTCTGAATGCGGTGAAGAAACGTAAGTAGAAAAAAAAGTAAGGATGAGAAAATTCCCAGGCCCCCGATACCAAAAGAAAACGTTTAAAGCGAATACAGAGGTGTGTTTCTTGATTATCGATGAATAACAAAAATTTTATTTGTTTAAAAATACAATTGAAAAAAAAAAAGAAACCGCGCGTCAGGCCAGACGAACGCTGCTGAAGGGCGGCTGCTTCCCTCCGCACGCGGCTCAGTGCGTGGCAGAACATTTATAATAGAGGAGAAGCAAAATTGTTTTTTTTTTTAAAAGGCATTACAAAAAGAAAAGAGCCAAAAGCGAAGTGAAAGGAATTCTAGCGGCGCCCCCCAGGGGCCGAAAACGCTCAGAAGAGGCGCGCCGAAGCGAGACTAGGGGCGTGCCGAGCGGGGGGAGGGCTCGAATAATAGGCCCGCCGGTGGCACGCGTAGATGCCCAATGTGTGAGCGAAGAGCGCGACGGGCCACAAAAAAAGCGCGCGAGGGCGTCGGCCAGAGAAGAGCAATACATGGCCTCGCTCTTATCTATAAAAAGAAGAGGGAGATGAGAAGGCAGTTCGCCGAGCCTACAAACGTAAGAGAAGGGATATCAGTTAAGACAAGAGTTCTGTTGGTGAAGGTGAGAGCCAAAAATGAATCTCATCAAATATTTTTCTCCTTGGCTCAACGGTGTAGGATAAATAGTTTGAAATATGATTTTCTGATGTTAGAAATTGACCAAAGGTCGGAAAATCAAAAAAACTATTTCATACGATGGCTTGAAACCGGTTTGTAAGGACAGAAACGAAATATAAAGTGACAGCGGACGCAGGGAGTGGAGGGATCCGGTCCGTCGCCGGTGTAAGAAAAGAGAAAGGACTCAGTCGGTGCCGAGGTCGGAGGAGGGCAGCCGGTCAAAGAATAGATCAAGCGGAACGCGCAGTGGTGGGGTGTGGCAAACCGGGTTGGACGATGATGAAGCGACAAGGTCGCCCCCAGGCACAGAAAACAAGGGACTTCACGATGACTGAGACCGGCGTAAGACAAGGATAAAGGTGACAAGAGGGAACCGGGGAGTAAGTCCGGAAAATTCCTATGCAAAATATACTTTTTTTATGACTTAAAAACTCGGGAGGAGATGTTGGGAAGTGGATGGGATTGGGGGGGGGTGGGAGTGGTAGTTAGGTGGTCGTGGTGGATTGCCGTTTCTTGGAGGTGGTTGTTATTAATGGGGGAAGGGGAAGGGGGGGGAGGGGGGGCGGTAAGTGGTTGTGGGTTGGGGGGGGTGGGAGGGGAAGAATGTGGGCTGATATTAGTTCTAAAAAAGTTGGGGAGTTTGGTTTAATTTAATGAACCAAAACTTTTTCCGTAAAGCCATTTAATCGATTTAGCTGAAGCTGCAATATGCCATCTGGATTTTTAACGCTGCACAGGGGGTTACTTTGCCAATCTATTAAAAAAAAAAGTGCTTCAAATTGAATGATTTTTTTTTTAAATGCTGGTAAAATAACCACTTGTTATGAAAAAAAACAAAAATCAGAGTTAAAATATCATTAACAGCAATAAAATAGTCATTAAACATGCAACATTGCAACGTTTGAAAAATTCAATTTAACAACTCGCATCAGGCACAAAATTAAAGAGATTGAAATTTACCCGTCAGTGTCTTGTTAAACTGCAAAAATTTCAATACCTGGTCTAAATACCTTTACTGGAACATTTTATATAATTTTTTTTATAAACACCTAAAAACTAGGCAAATTGCTAAAAATCATGTTGCTTTTATGGGCTACAACTTGTAAGTTCCATCGAGTTTGGCGATGCCACCACATGGAGAACAAGCGGGTAGATCCCCAGAACATATTTCAAAAAAAAAAACCGTCCGCATGTTTCCGCCATTTTGAGTTTTCGTTTTATTAGAAAATCTCTGGTAGAACAAAAAATCTTCGGTTCTATGAGATTTCATTTCAGTTGTTAGTTTCATCTCTAAAAACAGGGCTGAATCTCTCGCCAAAAAATTTCCCTATTGTTAGTTATGGGTTTATTTGATGTTTAAATTAAATTTTTTAATTGTGTAATATGTTTTATGATGCATTTTTTAATTACATTTAAAATTTAAGTCATATTCTTCATAAATAAGTAAAAAAAAGATAAAATTTGTTCGCGCCAAACATAAGGCGTAACTTGCAGCCCTTAAACCGCTGCCTGTCAAATAGATGGCGCCACCACCGCCAGGTGGAGCTATTGAGAAAAGAGGTTTGCTAAATCTCTCAACAAATGATAGGAGGTTTGAAATTTCCGCGGCACCTAAGAATTGGAATTCGGTTGGAATTTGCTTGGAAGAGGTTTCTGTGGCACCCCCGTATAAGACCAATTTTCGAACAAAATCACGTGTAATTCGCATGTTTTTTGATATCTACTCCGTCAGTTTTAAAGCTATCGTTACCAAACCTTGCACAATGTCTTGAAATTACATACAGGCTGTATATGTGTCGTATCCGGCCTGATCGGATGACTATACCATATAGCTGCCATAGGAACGCTCGGTCGGAAAACTAGCTTTTGTGAGAAAAACTTTTTTGTTTTCAGTGATAACGTCAGCAAACTTGTCAATATTTAATATGCTTTCACACAATTCTGCAAAGTTTCATCAAAATCGGGTGACTCTATCGTATAGCTCCCATATGAAAATGGTTTTCTGGCTAATACTGAAAAACGCGATATTGTATGGGAGGTGGGAGTAGTTTTTGTCCGATGTTGTTTATCTTAGAAACATATTTCCGTATGGCCAAAAACTCTTCCATTTCAAATTTCAAGTCGATATCTCTCAAACTACGGCCGCAATTGATTTAAGTCCCCCTAGATTGGCAAAATCTTACACTGTGCGCTGGTTTCTTTGCTGCACTCTTTTGTGTCTTCAAATGAATATCCAATGTATCAAATAGCTCTGAGTAACATTCGCCTGTAATCGACTTTATTTTAAGTTTATCGAGGAAAATGACTCTTCGAGCATTTCAAAAAACTGTTGCTTTAACATGGCTTACCTTTTTTGGTGCACATCTATCTGGAGAAGATTACTGCTTTGACTAATGTGTAAATACATGTTTCATTATTAAATATAATACCGCACAAAACCTTTTTATACACTTGAAAAGTGTATTATAATTTTGCCCAGAAGTTTGTAACGCATAGAAAGAATCATCTCTGACCACATAAAGTATATATATTCTTGATCAGCATGACGAGCTGAGTCGATTAAGCTTTGTCCGTCCGTCTGTCTGTTTTTACGCGAACTAGTCACTCAGTTTTGGAGCTATCGAGCAGAAACTTTGCACAGAGTAGTACTTTTTACTGCACGCTGCTACTATGTCGGAACCGACCGGATCGGATGACAACTTCTTGTAGTCATGGAAATGTTCGTTCGGAAAATGGGTTTTAGTGAGAAAAACTGTTTTGTTCTCAATATTACCGCTCTCAAACACGGTCATGGGTAATATGTAATGTTTTTAAGCTGATCTGCGAAGTTTGGTCGAAGTCGCTAACCGTTGTGACAAGCTTTTTCAAGTGTATCAGAACTTCGGTACAGACGAAGTTAGCTTTGCCTTTCTCGTTCGAATTGCGTTTGAACCTCCCCAAACACTTCTTTGAAATGGTCATTTGGTTGCACTAATGGATAAGTGTGAGAAATTGCGGCACCCTTTGCTCGATTCAGAGGCACACACACTCAGTTATCTTAGTTTGTAAAGGTTAGCCAAATTTAAAAGTTAAATTAATAATTAGTTTAGATTATAGTAGAACTGGTAAATTGGAGGTGTAGATCAAATGGTCCAAGAATCTCTTAAATTTGAATTTTTTTATAATGAGTCTAGATTATTGTGATTGGTTAAAAAAAATAAAATATTTGCAAAATTCTTTTATGAGAAGAAAAGTAAATTTTAAAATTCAGTTTACATTATATGAGACGGGTAAATAAACGGGTGGTAGAGATTAAAAGTTCTTAAAAATTGACGGAAATTACTAAATTTTCGAATGAGTTTAGATCAGGGGCGCCCTTGCCCATTCCGCAAGACACGCATGTGTTGTGCTTCGCAAAGGAATAGATTGCGCGTATAGTTTTAGCGCACTCATAAACACTTCACTACACTCAAAAAAAAATCAATCCATACGGGATCAAATCAATCCCAAGCGGTAATGAAAACAACGTAATCCCGGATATGCTTGAGCCGATCAGAAAAAGGATTGAGTTGATCCGACTTTTTTGATCCCAGGAAAGATTACAATTATACCGGGGTAATCCTTTAAGAGATTGAATTAGCAAAAAATTTTAGAAAAAAAAAATTATTTAGTCCCACCCAAAGCTGTATAATTTTTGGTATGTTTGACTTTTTAATTTGAGGAAAGGCAACTCTTCTTCCTTTCCTCCGCCAGGCCACATGCCATAGGACATCCTTATCAACTTCAAACTTGGTTTATTTAAGACTTCTGAAAAAAAAACAAATAAATATAAAAATTGTTGTGCTCAACTGGGACTCGAACCCACGACCATGCGCGCACTCTGAACATGAATGGAATGGCATTTCATCGCACACCACCAACCCCATCGGTTGTTGCTGCATGTCTAAAAGGCTACTTATATTTCTTCGCTCTCGCTCTCCAATTTGTGGACATGTGATCTCGAAAGGGATTGAAGTAAGCACATTTGGAATGATTCAAGTTCGAAAGGCATGGGTCAATCCTTATAGGATTGAATTGTGTAGAATATCCTGAAAGTCGAGATTGAATTTTCAAGCTCATGCCGGGCTTACTCCAAGATTTAAAAGATTGAAAATATCTCGACTTTTTTTTCTGTGTTGGTTATCTTTCACAAAATCTTCTT
>JAEIFU010004345.1:0-16175 GCA_018904235.1 Lordiphosa stackelbergi | reverse complement strand
TTATAACCAAGGCTGCAAACCTCTAAAATTTTGCAGAAGGTTCGGTCCGGGGGTTCGAACCCGTTGTAAAGTCTAAGGTTCGGTTCGCGGACCGGTTCTCGGAACCCCTGAACCCAAGGTTTTGGTTCGAACCTCGGTTCGCTTGAATATAAAAGATTAGTTTCAATTTAATAATACGTATTTTTTAAGTAATATTTCATACTTTAATAATGTAATTTTAGTTGTCAATTTTTATTCGCTGACATTAACAACATTTGAGAACTGCTTAGTTTAAGTTATTAAGCATTGGGCCCATTCAGCAGATAATTCCGATTTACGATTTGTGATTTATGATTGCAGATTTTACCTGTTGAATACAGTGATTGCCGATTGGGATCGGAAAATTTGACAATCATGTTTGTTGAATAGAAATCGAACAAAACGTATGATTGGTTACCGATTGCTACGTCAGCCTGCCTTTGTTCAGACATTCATATGAATTTTTCGATATAACAAATCCATAAATATTTGAGATTGTGTGTGAGTTTTTTCCAATGATAAAAAATTCTAAGGCCACAGAATATTTTAAAGTCTGTAATAAATTCCATTCAGCAGAAACTCATCAGCAATCGCAAATCGTAATCGCTAATCGGAATTACCTGCCGAACACGCCCATTATATCTTCTAGGAGCTGTTCATCTATGATAGCTCTTAGATTAGAAATATTAAACTTAAAGGCCCGTTCAACTGATACCTGAGTTGCTGGAACAGCAAGTATAGTCAGGGCAAAATTTGAAAACAATTGTCGATGTATGTTCTCTTGGACATACATGGAAAACAATTCTCTATAACATCATTTACACATTTTATATAATTTTTATTTGTTTTCTATTGCTTTTATAAACTTCTCTTCTTCGCAATCCGACGTTGTAATTTAAGGTTGAATTCAAATTTCACAAAACTCTCATTAAGAATTTGTTTTTGGAGCTTCGGCATATCTGTAATATGAAATAGTGCGAACCCTACTACTGTCAAACTAAATTTCCTTTAAAAAATCATTAACAACTAAAATTAAAGTGTGTGCAGTACATCAAACAGTAGTTATAGAATCCTCCATGTATTCTATTGAATTAATTTGGAGCACACTTCGTTGTAGGATTGGAGAACTTCTTGAATTTTACAAGTCAGATTCCTTATTTTCTATATTTCCCTGTATGCGTTGGAAAATCTACATAATTTGGTGAACCGAACCTAATTTTTCGAAAAAGTGGTCCGGTTCGGGTTCAGGTTCGAGGAGTCCAAAATATTTGGGGTTCGGTTCATGGTCCGGTTCGTCGGACCCAAAAAACCCGAACCGAACCGGTTCTACGGGGTTCGGTTCAGGACCGGTTTGCAGCCTTGAGTTTTCTTACTAAGACAAAAAAATTTTTTTTTCAGACCTATCTTTTGTATGGCAGCTATACTATATAGTTGTCCGATTTTGATAAATCTCGGTGAAATTATGTGAAATCATAGAAAACTTATAAATACGGGGGCTGGGAGCGATAGCATTGAAAACAAAAAAGTTTTTCTCACTAAAACTACTTTTTCAACCGATCGTTCCTATGGCAGCTATATGCTATAGTTATCCGATCCGGCCGGTTCCGACAAATGTGCAGCGTATTTATACCAAAAGACTTCGTGCAAAGTTTGGTTGAGATAGCTTTAAAACTGAGGGAGGAGATAGCATAGAAACAGACGGACAGACGGACAGACGGACGGACATGGCTATATCAACTCAGCTCGTCATGCTGATCAAGAATATATATACTTTATGTGGTCGGAGATGTTTCCTTCTGTGCGTTACAAACATCCGGACAATTTTAATATACCCTCTCCAAGGGTATAAAAATAACAAAGCTAGTACATAGTAGGCACATTATAACGAAATCAACAATGTTAACACGAAGTGTGAGACCGAGACATACGAGATGACAAGAATCACATGGCAGCTTAACTTTGGCTCAATGAAACTTTGTATTAAAATGAAATTGAATAATTCAACAAGATTTGTTTCGTTTCGACATATGAGTTGGTTTGATAGTGTGCACAGTGTGATTGACTACTGTTAACATGATTTAGTGTTACACGCGCAGGGCTCTAATATGAATATACAAGCATGAACAATGTGTGTACAATACCAGTACATGTAATGTGCATCACGAAATAAATATCTACAATATAACAAAATGCATAAATACCCACCAATTCCACAAACAAAAGAAACCAAATTCTCAGAAGTAAAAATCATTTATACATTTACATTTACCGTTTTTAAAAATGAGCTGCTTTTCAGCCAAGCATCTAAATGCTTTGCCCTTAAGTGCGCCTTTATATTTGTTGAGTTGCCGCTGGTCTTTACATCGTTATAACTGCGTTTTCTGTGTATCAACTAATAAAATAACTTTTAAACATTTTGCTTTACATGTCCAGAAAACAAGAAACAGCTATTCGCAATAGTGTGACCGAATGCTAAAACAAAAATATTGCCAGGAAAACAAAAATTGTTTAATTTGGTCACTCTTAAGAGGCTAAAAGGCCACACTCCTACAGTACAATCCTTTCCCCACTTTATAAATCTTTTCCCAACTGAAAAAGTTAAACTTCCACATCAAACTGCATATTTAGTGTCCATGGATTTTTTATATACGTGGACCTGTCCACCTCGATGTACTCATTAGCCCAACCAAAATCAAACCAAAGTTTGGAAACCTCCATTAGTTTTGACAGGCAACCTTCAGAACATTAAAAAAAAACAACAAATTTGTTCAAGTTGGCTAATAGAAAAATTTGTCGCATTGCATGCAAAAGTTATTGACAAATATGCCAAAGAGGGGACGAGAAAGCAGTATGGAAGCAGCCACAAAAACCAAAAAATTCAGGAGAAGAACAGCAGGAAACTAATACGTACAACAAAAGCAACAACGAACGAAGTTGGCAACCCTGGCACACCTAAAACCGAAACCTTTAAAACCATTTAACGTAACTTTCAAAACCAGGCTTGCCAAATATGTTCCAGTGTGCGTGTGTGTGTGTGTGTGTGTGTGTGTGAGTGTGCAGGCAAAGTTTTTAAGTGTCAAAAAGTTTGGCAACGTCACCCGGCATCATCAACAGCGCCACTTCCAGTGAGAGGGACCAAAGCAGTTCTCCACTTGTGAGCATGTCCTGCATGTCGCACTTTGCATTTTAGCCCCTGGTCATGATATATGCAAAGTACCTGCCCCTCTCGATAGCCAAGCAGGCCACAAACAGTTGCGGCTATAACTTTTAAATAGTTTTCGAATCTGTTGCGAATTTTTTGTGTTCCTCATGTTCGTGTCACTTTCCTTTTTCACCCGCTATTTTGCTTAATATATACAAAACATTTTTTAGGCAGGCATGCTAGTGGCCATAGAAAGTTTGAGGTTTACAGAACATTTTGGAAAAAGTTCTAAGGATCAAATGAACTCTTTGCTCAATATATGTTTTGGTTCGTTACGAAGCGTTTCTCTTTTTGAAATTTTCACGTTTTCTTCTCTTAACAATGAACACGCATAAATTGCACCTCACGTATGTGCGTCAGAGTTGTTTTTGATTACAAACACATAAACATTTAACTCAATTTGCATTTTCATAGGTTCAAATAAAAACACACACACACACACACCGACAACAACAGCAACAACAAACAAAACGGCGTCGAAAGTAAAATAAGAAATGAGCCAAAAATGAAACAGAACCCGAATTATTATGAGCAAGTAGATGAGTAGGGGTGGGTACCAAAGAGAAACGGAAACGGAAGCGGCATCTTGCATTAGCGGAAGTTGTCTTAAAAGCAAGGAAAAGGGGGAAGGGGCGACCTGATGCTGGATGACAGGATATTACAGCTACACACAAGTATAATGTCTATGCGAAGGAAGGAAAAAACTCATGGGCATTTCACGCCCATTTTTTTGGTTGTGCTGCTTTTGTCTCTTGCGGCTGATTGGTACTCCTTCAAATCGTTCCACCACAACACGCACATGTCTACATACCCGCGACTTTTGTCATATTCATAACAATTTTTTAACATGCGCGCAATTCTAGGCGAAATTTTGGGCATACCCTGGAAGGGACTCATTTTTGAGGTGTAAAAAACAGATTGTTGTCTTCTTACTTGGTATTAAAGGACTTAAGGATTTAACTTAGAATTTTTAATTGGATTTCGTTAACTTTTATTTAAGTACAACCAACTCGGCTGATTGAATTTCTGATGCCTGCTTTCAAAGTGTTACACGACAACCAAATCTCTTAAGATTTTCTCTATAGATTAATCGTTCTACTCGCAGAAGAAAAGTACAAAATAAAAGATATCGCTAGTGGCTTATACTCTCCCACTGCACCACAACAATAACACTCCACAGGATAGCCAGATGCCTTAACTTGAAGGTGTTGAGACTAAGTATTTGTTAGTCCATCACTACTCTCCCCCTGCACCACAACAATAACACTCCACTGGGTTGCCAGATGCCCAAGCTTGAAGGTGTTACCACTTAGAATTTGTAAGTCAATCATTTCTCTCCCACTGCACCACAGCAATAACACTCCACAGGGTTGCCAGATGCCTAAACTTGAATAGAGGGTTGGCATCAAAGTACATAATAAAATTGGCTTCTCCCACTGCACCACAACAATAACACTCCACAGGGTTGCCAGATGCCTAAACTTGAAGGTGTTGAGACTAAGTATTTGTTAGTCCATCATTACTCTCCCACTGCACCACAACAATAACACTCCACAGGGTTGCCAGATGCCTAAACTTGAAGATGATGAGACTAAGTATTTGTCAGTCCATCATTACTCTCCCACTGCACCACAACAATAACACTCCAAGGGTGCCAGATGCCAAGCTTATTAGGTGTTACCACTAGAATTTGTTAGTCAATCATTTCCTCCACTGCACCACAACAATAACACTCCACAGGGTTGCCAGATGCCAAAACTTGAAGGTGTTGAGACTAAAGTTTTTGGTTAGTCCATCATTATCTCTCCCACTGCACCACAACAATAACACTCCACAGGGTTGCCAGATGCCTAAACTTGATGGTGTTGACACCAAGTATTTGTTAGTCCATCATTACTCTCCCCTGCACCACAGCAATAAGACTCTACTGGGTTGCCAAATGCCCAAGCTTCAAGGTGTTACCACTTAGAATTTGTATGTCAATCATTTCTCTCCCACTGCACCACAACAATAACACTCCACAGGGTTGCCAGACGCCCAAACATAAAATTGTTAAGACCATCTATGTGTTAGTCGATCATTCATGATCATACTTTTACTCTCCCCCTGCACCACAACCAATAACACTTCACCGGATTGCCAGATGCCCAAAACATTTAATTGTTCAAGTGTCCACTAAGTATTTGTTAGTCCATCATTCAAGATGGTTGCGTTCTTTATTTTGATTTCTTTTGTCTTTTTGGCGCGTTGAGGCTGCCATTGACACGTGCACCGTTCGTACTTCCTCCCCCCTACTCCGGCACCTATATGCGTTCCCTTCCCACCTCCCACCTCCCTCCACCTCTCCACCTGTCGCTTATTTATGATGTTCATTTGCAGAGCTTAGCATAACAGCCAGAGCGAAAGAGCAAAAGCAAGTGCGAGACAGCAAGGTAGCTGCTCATAATTCAGACAAACCAAAAAAGGGAGCAAAAAAAAAAAACGAAAAAACAAAAACACAGAGACAAAACGACGGGGACCATCTAGGGCTCAGCTCTAGCACCAAGGTAGTGCTATAAAAAGAAGTAACAATGCCGCAAAACAGAGCAACATGCGGAAGAAATGTTGAGGGTGGCGGGGTATTCGCAGCAAACAAAGGCAAATTGTCGTTGGCTTTCGTCGTTTGGCATCGCCTCTAAATTATGTCACGTAATTAAGCTGCATTAATGTGATAGTCCATCCTCACTCCGCCCAGCTCCTAAGGGTGCCTTTTTGGCTGCGTAAAATATTTTTATGCCATGGCATTTAATTAAAAACATGCTCGTGAGCTGGGCAAAGATGTCTTATGATGTCAAGCCGAGAACCAAAATCTAACAACTGACCAGCAGTTGTCAGGCGACACAACAAATTTGTTATACCAAATGGCCAATTAAACTGCCAATGGCCACCGCTTTTTACGCAGACAAAAATGCAGTCAATTTCTGATACGAATTGCGTTTAATGCACCGTCAAAGCAAACATGGAAGCACACAACTAAACGCATAAATAAATAAATAAATAAATGGCAAGCCTAATGCAAAATTTAAAGCCATCAAAGAACTCAGCACACACACACACACAGGAGTGTGGATCGCAAGTGACAAACTGCTGGGACATTGCGCATACGCCGCGTTTTTTCCATTTTTGAAATATAGATATAATTAGATAAGTGGAAGTGGGCGTGGCACTCGTGGGTAAACGGTTTAAATTATATTGCTGTTAGCTCTATTTATATATGCTCTACCCCGTAACCTTCCCGCGTAACGTCAACACCTGCGGCTGTTTCTGCTCTCATTAATTAAGGTTCTATTTTTGTTTTCAAGAATTATCGACAGTAAGCTCGTTCGTTTAGGTAAAGCCGCTGACACGCAGGCCATCAGCGAGTGCATTGTTGTTTTAGGATAAGAGAGTTCAAGTCAAACCTGGATAGAGAAAATCGTGATAAACTATCAAGTAGTTCTTTCTATAAAAAAGATAGTCTTAAGTTAATTATCAATCAAAGCAGCAAGCTGGCCTCAGAAACTACTTTCCTTTATATCGAAGCGCATTTTTGGGAAAGATGCGGCTTAAAAATGGATAATAAGCCAGGCTGTTAACCTGGGAAATTCTGTCAAAATTTTAACATATTTTTGTTCAGGATGACACTTCGAGCTTACCAGGCTCTTTAGCACATCAATCTTTAGTCGAATAGACGAAACTATGATGTTTGTTTTGTCATTTTTCACACTTTCTCTTTCCAAATCGCAAAAACTTTTGCAATTTGGGTGCAAATATGGTCCAAAAACCAGATTCAAATCAAAAAGTTTTGTTGTGTCGAACCGAATCTCTTCTCACTGTGTAGCCACTGTTCAGTCACTGTTGAGTCACTCAAAAGTTATTCTTTAGTCACTGTTTAGTCACTGTCCAGTCACTGTATTGTCACTGTTTAGTCACTGTTTAGTCATTGTTTAGTCACTCTTTAGTCACTGCTTAGTCACTGTATAGTCACTGTTTAGTCACTGTTTAGTCATTGTTAAGTCACTCATTAGTCACTGTCCAGTCACTGTTAAGTCACTGTTTTTAGTCACTGTCCTTAGTCACTGTTAAGTCACTGTTTTTAGTCACTGTCACTCTTAAGTCACTGTTTAGTCTGTAATCACTGTTTAGTCACTGTTTAGTCACTGCTTGTCGCTGTTTAGTCACTGTTTAGTCACTCTTTAGTCACTGTCCAGTCACTGTTAAGTCAATCTCAAGTCACTGTTATCATGTCATTGTCAAGTCACTATCAAACAAACATTATTTATCGCTTACTTAATTCACAACTTCACTTCTCACCACTCTATCGTCGCTCCATTGCACGCCAACATGGCTCCTTAAAAAGCGACTGATTTTGCAAGGACAGAGACATCTAAAAAAATGTGTCGCAAAGACAAAATTGTTTTAGTTTTTAGTCCCCAAGAAAACGTTCATAAAAGAGATACGCTTGAAAACCTAAAAACACTCATCGAAATTAAATTAAAGCCACCTATATTTTGTCAATAAAAATGTTTAAAAACATGTTCCAACATTTTTTTGGACAACAAAATTTATAATGCTTGATTTAAGGTAAATCAACAGTATCAATTATTTTCATTAAAGTTAAAACATGTTTTCTGATTTTTCATTTTTAAAAAAAAGTTAAATTTTTACTGCAAAAATTTAATTAAGGCCAGTCTTAAAAAAATGAAAAAGGATACAAAAGAAGGATAATAAAAATCAATAAATAATGGACTTAACCTCCAGGCTTATGCCTAACCGGATGGCGCTTATCATGAATTCGAACTCTGAATCCGGTATTATGGCGCATTTTTCAGTAACAGCCTTTCGAAGCTCTTCAGTCGCGTTGAACTTTCGTCCGCCAGGATAAACACGACGTGCAAGGTTACTCCACATGTTCTAAATTGGATTCATGTCTGGAGAACGCGCAGAGCATTCTAAAAGCTGGATATTCTTCAGTGAACCACTCACGACTGGACCTTAAAACGAGAATGGGCGCATTATCTTGTTGAAAGATGGCGTCCGGGTCCGACTATTGCTCCAAAAAGATAATTAACACTTCATCCAATAAGTTTAAATAGCCCTCTGTATTCCTGCGACCTCTTATTTGGCATATCGAGGTCCGATTGTGATAGCTAAAAGCGTCCTAAAACATCACAAAGCCACTAATACAGTTTTGGGAGGTCAAAATGCGCTCAGACGCCTTAATGTCGTGCCTTTAGTAACTAAAACCATCTGAACCATTCAAGTTAACCTTTTTCTCATCTGAGAGTACCACATTTGTAAGGTAGAAGGTTACTTAAATTTATTGGATAAACTCTTAGGAGACTTTTTGAACAAAGAGTCGGACCCGGATGCAATCTTTTAGCAAGATAATGCTGCTATAAACGTGTCAAGGGCCAGTCCTAAGTGGTTTAATAAACGGAAAATCAAGGTTCTGGAATGGCTTTTGATAAAAAAAATTTTTGAACATGTTTTAAACATTTTTTATTGAACAAAATATAGGTGGCTTTAATTAAATTTCGATGAGTGTATCTCCTACAAATTTTTAGTCAGATTGTTCACCCTTTCATCCAATTTAACCTTTTTAGACGCGTTTTGTGGGAAACCTGAACTTGTGTTTGACTTTTTTTTTAATATTGTCGTAGAGGTCTATTTTTGACTTTAAAATAAGGGCTGCAAACCTCCTAAAAATCAGGAGGAGTTTACTCCGGGGTTCGAACCCTTGAAACTTTTTGGGGCGGGTTCACGAAGTGGGTTCAAAAGGCCGCTGAGCCTGGGTTCAGGTTCGAACCGGGGTTCAGGAATATTTTATGTTAATTGGAAACACCTTAAACACTTCATACATATTTGGAAGTTCAGGGTCATGATATTTGGAATATAATATTTGGGCTCAATAACAGTTAGATTGAGGGATATTTTACTTTGAAAGGTAAATTGAACTAAGTGACTAGAAAAGTTCGACCTAATTACACACGTTTACAAGCTTTTGCAACAGAGAAGATAGCAAACTTTTCATATTTAAAAATTGATTTTATCATATGAGCAAAATCAAAACTTCATGTTTGGGTTTTTTGTAACGACATTCAATTCAGCTAACATAAAAACTTTTGTTAAAAAAATTTACTTAATTTGGTCACATGATCCACAAATGTAAACAAACCTCTTAAAACACACGTTTATGCAAATATATCGTAACCCTGCAGTGCTGGGTGAAAACTGACAATTGATTTAAATTCACCCACCAATTAAAATTATGAAGAGTTTGCTATTTTTCCTCTTAAAAAAGTTGGTCTTTTTTATATTGCTGTGTTATCAGACAAATCTTTGATATTCTTATTTTTAGAAAAAGTTTTTTTCATTTAATTTTAAATTTTTTTTTGTTTTATTTCAGATTTTTTGAAGTTTTAGAAAGGTTTTTCTGTTTATTAGAAAATTTGTTAAATACCAGGGCAAATTTAAAAAAAAAAAGAGTTCTGTAATTTATTGCCACATTTTTTTCTTAGGGTGCATTTAGATGTATTGGAAAATGACAAAGTTAACAATTGAACCGAAGCCATTTTGGAATATGACCTGCTCCGGTTCGTGTTCGATTTAGGACTCCAAAAAAGTCCCGTAGTCTCCGACTCCAAAGCGGTTCAACACTGAACCGGTTTGCAGCCCTGTTTAAAATAATCCATCTCAAAGAATTGTACGATTATTTTTTGCGATAATAATATATTCCAACACATATGCTCGATAATAATAAAATAGCAAAATTGTCTACTGCCCAAAGGAATGCCTCAGGCTAGTAATTTGTTCAATACAATTCTAATGAAAATTGTCATCAACACAAATTGCACACTATGTGACACCATACATCTTTGGTAAATTCGTACACAAGTTCTAAAATTGGTATATCTTTCATCGGAAAAAATTGGAAAATTGTTTGGGATGGTCTATTTCAAAGTTAAAGAGTAGTACTTGTCGATAATATCAAAGAAGAGTCAACACAAAGAAAAGGTTCCCCACAAAACACGTCCAAAAGAGGTCAACATATATTGAATATTTTCATTATGAATTATAATTAATTAGATAAGGGAATTAGCTATAAATTAGATATCAACTTGAGAGTCTCCAAAATGCTGTTCTTAAATTTGGAACTTAGTATTTAGTGGAGGATAATCCGTAAATTGATAACCAATTTAGGCTGGCCAAGTTATAGATGAGAAAACTACTAGGAACAGATCTGTCCTCCACAGCCACTTAATTAACAATTTTGGGTTTTGGTTTTGTTAAATTGTTGCCATGGTTCAACGGTTGGGATAAAGTTTAGAAAAGTTGAAATCTATTTCTATCAACCTCAACACATCAAGTGTTTCTATTGCACAACAAAATGGCAACAGCAAACACTTAATTATCTATGCAACTCATCTACCCAGGCCCCTCTTCCCTTTCCCAAGCCCCCAAACACACCCACTCCGACCCAGCGCCATGCTGTTGAGACCTTTGTTTCGCATTTGGTGCTGCCTCAAACTAATTTTCATAGCATACTTTTTAGCGCCATGGCGCAATTTTCGCGCTTGGCGTAAACTAAACATTGAAATTAGTTTTCAAATTTGTAATAGAAAACGCAACACTTACACACACACACAGACATGCATTGTCTTTCATTTGGCATGTGAGTTTGTGTGAAAGTTTAGCTAGGAACGCAGCTGAGTCAACAGCATAGAATTCTCTATAGGGGGCAGATGTCGGGATGTGTGTGTGTGTGTGTGTGGGCAGTTGGCATTGTATTTTGATTGTAGCTCGTTTGCTTTTTGTTTCAGTTCTTTTTCACAACATTTTTCTATTTTATCTTTTAGCTGCATATTTTATTAACTTTTTTCTTAGGTCTTATTTTTTAGCGCGGCTGAGCTGCATGTGTGTGAGTGTGTGTGTGTGTTATTTAAATAAAAAAATGTTTTAATTTCATTTTAATTTCCATATTTCTATTCCCCGCTTAACAAAAATATTTTGACTGTTGATAAAAAAGAAAACAAGAGACGCAAACGAAATGTTGCATGGGGTCCTTCCCCTACGAACTGACGCTCTGGGGCAAAGCAAACAGCCCAAGCAAGGACTTTCACTTCTTTCACCTGTGGATGGGGTGGGCTATCCAAACAGGATGCCCTGCAGCTGCTTATTTGTCAGACTCTAAATGATTTTTAATAGCACAATTGACAGAGTCGCCAAGTCGACTCAAGCCAGTGCCAGAGGGGCCTAAGCCAGGGAAGCAAGCGGGCGTAACAGCTCTCTCTCTCTCTCACTTTGTGTTTGTCCTTGAATATGAAATGGAAAACTCAATGGCGCAAGCAAACAAGCTGGCAAACACAACAAAACACACACAAAACGGGGAACAGCAACTGAAACAGAAACAGAAGCAGACAGGACGCACCTCGGGGTTGTCAGGTCGTCGTCGTCGCTGTTGCATTGTCTTTAGCTTCGAGTGGTTGCCTGGCGGGAAAGCAACCCTAGTGGCAGTCATGCATCCAAGTAGCCTGTCATGAGCTTGACATGTGTCGCGTGGAACCACTTTTGACTGAGTGTTGAATGGCATCGATATCCCTATCATTTACGCACTTAATGCTCATGTCCTGAACGACTAATGTGGGTATTTAGAAGATAATTGGTGTCCAATTAACAATTAACTGATTTTGCCATCCCAATTAAAGAAAAGGGAATACATTGACTGGCTGACTGAGTCGTTAACGCTTAGACCAAACGGCCTCTGGAGCTGAAATTTTGCATAGACCTTTGAAATGATCCTATTTGGGGAACCATGCATCATATTCCTTTTTGCTTATCATGGCCACGCCTGACCGGCAGGAACAGAACACATTCCGCTATTCACAGCGACACGAGCCTGCTTTTCAATCGCTGGTCAGCGGTCGATGAAGTAAGACAGAGCTGGTTTGCGTCGCTTTACTTTCGCACAACAATACAGTCTCACTTTTTGACCAATGCTGCACTGGAGACTGTTTAGACTGAGAACAAAGCTGTGAATTATGGCCGAAATGGAAAGCCTGTATTTTTTCAAAGTTTGGTCCAAATAAAATAAGGCCCCAATGAAATAAGGCCCCAAAAAAAAATGAAATAAGGCCCCAAAAATTTATATGGAAAACAAAAACAACGATTTTTCTCAAATTTGGGGTGTTATTTCATTTTTTTGGGGCATTATTTCCTAAATAAAATTTCAAAATGAAATAAGTCCCCAAAAGAAGAAATGAAATAAGACCGCAAAACAATTTTTTGGGGCCTTATTTCATTTTTATCAGGAAATAAGACGTCAATTTTTAATATGATTTTTTAGGATCTTATTTCATTTTCTTATTTTTGATAAAATGTGAAAAAAATCCAAGAACTTTAATAACGCTTAATTTTCTTAACTGCAGGTGTTCTTAGACTAAGTATTTGATGCGCAGAATTTTTGTACAGGTGTGAAAAGTAACGTTTTAAAAATAGTTCAGTGATAAGCTTTAGAGTATGTTGATCAGTTTAGTGATTTGCATTGTGCGAAGTAGACATAAAAATAAAAGTTAAAATTATGGAGTGCAGAAAAATTGTTGGACTCTGCGTAGACTGGAAGTTTGATTTACGTAAAAGAACAGAAAATTTTATACAAGCTTAAATTTAATTTATAATAAAAAAAATGTATCAATCTTAGCGCCGCAGGCGAAAATTTGAAACAAAAAAATCGCGCGATTTTTTTATCTATTATTTTAAAAACGCATCAATTTAGCGCCGCAAAAATTTGATACAAAAAACATTTTGTATCAAATTTTCACTATTTCTTACTAAAAATCCAAATTTAAAAATATTTACAAAAATTGGGGTGCTATTTCATTTTTGAAATTGGGGTATTATTTCATATGAAATAACACCCCAAATTTGGGGCCTTTTTTCATTTATTTTTGGGGCCTTATTTCATTTCAGTGGGGCCTTATTTCATAATTTAAATTGGGGTATTATTTCATATGAAATAACACCCCAAATTTGGGGCCTTATTTCATTTTATCGTTTGGGGACTTATTTCATTGGGGACTTATTGCCTGCACTTGAGAGTGACTAAAACAGTGACAACAGTGTCTAAACAGTGACTTGACAGTGACTAAAAAATTAATAAACAGTGACTTGACAGTGACTCAAATGTGAATAAACAGTGACTCATACGGTGACTAAGCAGTGACTCTGACAGTGACTTAACAGAATTATAGTAAAGACCCAGCGGAGCAAATTGCCATTACAAAATGAGTTACTCCTGCGTTTCTTTGCCATCAGTGTGAAGGAAATACTCCCATACACCCAGCATTCTTGCTATGTGCATGGCTGCTTTTGTAAACGGCCGCCGGCAACCCGCAGTTACTATGGTATTAAGGGATGTACGTCAGAGCCGAACTTCTCATTATGAGCGCGTAAATTATTTTTTTTTAAAAATTGTAGTGCAGAATGTTCGTAGTCTGTTTGTTTTCGATTACTATCTCTCTAACGAAAATCAAGCGATTGTAGTGCTTACATTTTCGACAGTCGTAATGCATTTTTTCGACAGAACACGTTGAGCCCTGCGTCCATTCATGGGAAGGAAGATTTTCATTGATATACCATTGAGAGAGCTAAGTTAGCGACACTCACATCTTCTTTGTCTAAACAAAGAGTTCTTCTATCGCAACCTCTCTTAAACTCACCAACCTAACCAAAATTAGCTCCCGTTAAGGGGGGAGCAACTAAATTGGGTCATACTTAGAACTTTGAATTTTTAAACATATGTTTAGTAGCTATTAAAGTATATTTCGAAATTTTTTGAAGCCAACCCTAGGAGAACTTTCCGTATACATCTCGGAAACATAAGTCAGGTTGAAAAAGGTACTGCATTGGTCAACACGATTCCGCCCGACTGACTGATGTGCAATCAAAAGGATATTACATTTTAGTATGTTTGGGGGTAGCGGCATCTTAAACTAGGATAATTTGAAAATATTGATACATACATCGATAAAATATATAAAACAGAGACTGCCATAGAGAGCGGTAGACCAGTGGTGAGAAAATATTGGTGTGCGAAAATAAAGCTGCTGAGAATTTGCTCTTGATCTAATCGCTTCGAGCGAATGAAGCCTTTCTGCTCTTAGTCCCAGCTTTCGACAAGCGTTCGGGTCGTGCACGTGTGAATAGCGAAATGTTTTCGGCCCCGTGGAGGAACCAAGGGCCATCTGCTAAGTTGAAAAACATGGCTTGCGAAAAACCAAGCAATGGGTGAATGACGCTCATGTACTCGTGACTTCAACTCTAATCTGCAATGCCTGGACCATACTGCAAAACACCTTGCCTGCTTTTTATGAAAACTGTTCAATGCTGCAGGCATCCATCCTGGCCTGACGAACGACTCGTTCTTCATTGCGTCATGAGGTTTAAGTGTTAGCTTTATTTTCAAATTTGACAGCCCATTACATTAATGATCTTAATGACTGCTTTAAATTCTTAATTGTACATCGCAGCGGCCAAAAATGCTGCAATCTGCATGATTTGGGCCCTAAATGGAGGTGTTTCGTAGCAAAGGCCCAAATAATTAAATAAACTAATCCTGCTCCGCAATTATAAATTTCAAATGGACTGTCACGTATTACAATCCTCAATGCCAAGGCAAAAACTTAATCAACCGCTGTATTTGAAAATATTTATTTGACAGAAGTGGTTCTAAATATATTTATATGTATATGTTTATGTTATAAGTTTCTAACGACATGGTCTATTATTAAGTTATATATGAAATTTATTGAAAAAAAAAATGCTTCGACTTTTTATGAAACCATCAAACGGTCAACCCTGAGCTCAGCTTAGAGTTTAAACAATTTAATGAAACATCTGATCAATTTTGTTTCAGTATTTCACCAAATTATGCATCTACGGACTATCGCAGACTCCAGCATGATAGTTAATTTTAAATTTAATGAATTTGTGTTACATTGCCAAAAAAAAGCATTAATATATTGGGTACTAAAGAAAGCTTGCCCTTCCATGATGCTGAGGGTTATTTCTGGTTAGTTTCCATTACCATAATTGGACTATGCTCCATTAAAAAAAACAAGAATTTACAGTATTAGGAAGTACCCCAGTTACTTACCTACATACTAATTGTACAAGGTACAAAGTTTCATTTATCTTGTTAAATATTAGGGACGAGTTTTTCTGTAAGGCTTTGGTAAAGGCAACCAAATAATTTCTCTTTCAAATTCACAATTTCTCTTTTTAAGTTGACATTTTGTTTCTAACTGACTCGAGTTGAAAATGTCTAATAATTTCTCTGTCAGTGAAAAATCGATTTATTGATGTAAATCTAACAAACTGTTTGTCGAAATGGGGTTGTTTCCGTTTTTTGGTTTTTTTCTCCCCCACTCCAATTTTGTCACTCTAATGAGCTGTGATGAGCGATGTTATCCGCCCGTGCATTTTTGGCCATCAAAATTAAATCCATGAGTTTGGCAAACGACAACCGTAAAAGAAGTACATATCAAAAATGAATATATGTCTGGGTATTAAGAGAGCAACATGGCAATTCATAGAAATGAAAATTTCATCTTATTTTGGCTAGACAAATGTCTCGGAGTGCAGAAACAACAGCTGGTGGGATTGATTGATTGATGATTATTGGCAAGCTTGGATCGATGCCCGAATGGCACGCTGATTGGACAAGGTGTGGTAGTGTGAGAAGCAGGTGGGAGGTTGAATTGAGGGAGGATGAAATTAAGTCTAGACACTTTCGCTTATGCTTACAGAGTTCGACCGAGCACAATCCTTTCTCCGCCAACTAAATGGCTTTTTTGAACGCTGTTATGCTGCAAAGGCGCACAAATAAGACTTTAGCGAGTCGAGTCTCATTCCCTCTGTTTCTTTTCTCTCTTTCTCT
>JAEIFU010004344.1:0-16213 GCA_018904235.1 Lordiphosa stackelbergi | reverse complement strand
AATTTTATTATATTTTTCGTTCGAGAAATGTTTAATGTTGCTGTTCTGTCATGGCAAATATTTTTGTAATGTTGTGAGGTGTTGTTGTATACTATTTCTTTATATACTTGAGTGTTTTGTTTGAGGTATTTTTAATATATCAGATGGGTTGTAGTTATTTTCAGTGATAAGGGGAAAATTGTGTGCGTTTTTTGCTGTTTCGTCTGCTACCGCAGTGTCCGGGGACCCATAGCATATTAGTTCACAGTTTTTTTTGTACTTATTTAAGCTGTTCCAATAGAGTTGGTGTAGTAGTTTATGTGTTGATATTCTTAATTGCTTGTAACAGGAGAGGAATCTGTACAGATGGGTAAATTTACCTTTTGTTTGCTGGCGTAATCGCATGCTGCAAGGATAGCTGATATTTCAGCCGTAAAATTTAGAAGTATTGTGATAGTAACTGGTAAGCAAATTGTCCCATTTTCGGTGGTTACACTGTATGACACCCGTCAGATGACTTAGATCCGTAAGTGTATAAGAATTTTTCTGTCTTTGAATGAGGTTCTGAGTTTTTAAATTTTTGTTGGTAGATTATGGGGGAGGTTTCGCTTTAAGGGATATGAGATGTTAACGATTAAGAAATGACACAAATCAAAGGTGGACGAAAGCAGTTAAGCTAGAGGACCTCGCCTTAAGAGGTAATTAGCTTCTGGGCTGGCTTCAGAGCAAGGACTTTGCTGCAGTTTCCCAAAAAAGTTGGAGGAACCAGAAATAGCCTTTGTTTTAAAGAAGACAATGAGCAGTGACAACATAGGTGATGTAAAAAAAAAAAAATTGGAGACGAATGATCCCATTCCAACCTAAGTGCTCAAAACGCACTAGCATTCTTGATTGAAAATGGATTGACGAAGCAATAAATTAACATCAAAGCACTTAATAAACAGCAAGGAGGTAATATTTTCCCTTCTTATCTTGAAGTTGCCCAATCAAAATTGAAGTGCAGACCTGCCGGAATTAAAATTTGTGAAACGAAAGCAGAAGTCTCACTACAAGATTTGCTGGATCATACAGCTGGCCGCATACTTGCAATGCAAGGAGGAGGAAGTTTTAGATATTTGCTCAAGAAACAATGACGCCAAAAGATAAGCATGTTATTGTACCCTTTTCGTTCAGAAATCGGCAGCAGAAATGCCACCGCTGTTTAGAATTGCTAAGACGCCAAAAGATTTTAAATATAGTTCGACGATTACAGGAAGAGCACATACAAGCAACGCTTTCAATCAAACGAAAGTGTCGCCTTAGATCATTCGCTTTTTGTTACTACAATTATTCCGTTGAAACTAATAGATCAGCTGAATCGAGTTATTTGGATTAATAGGACTCCACAATCGGTGAGATTTTGCCGCCCTTTGAAAATTGAATTTGTGAAAGAAAGTAGCACCCTTATTTTAAAAGAAAAAAGTAGTCTGGATGAGGATATAGAAAACCTTCAGACATTTTCTACTCATTCAAAAACAAAATAATATCTGTTAAGTACCAGACTCATATGACTCTTATTGGCGGTAAACGTTGTAGCCGGAACAAATTCATGCCAGTCACATCCATTATGTGGAGCAAAGCCGACTCAGTTGCTTAAAACAACAGACTTTAACTCTCCGATTTTTAATGTAAAATCTGAGAATCTAAAATATGGAGTAAGTCCGCTTCATGCATGGATTCGATTTTTGGAGTTTGTGTTAAGAATTTCTTATAGAATTGAGTTAAAGAAATGGCGCGTAAAAGGAGATGAAAAGCTCATCGTATCATTGCGTAAAAAACGTATCCAAGAGAAGTTGTGGTCTGAGCTAGGCCTTAATGTAGATTCACCCAAACAGAATGGAAGCGGAAATAGCAATGATGGAAGTACGGTGGAAATAAGTAAGATATTTTCGTCAGTTTTAAATTTGAATTACAAAATCACTCACAGTTTTTAAATCATTTTAATTGCAATTTCTTCTGAGCACATAATTGATTCCGAAAAGTTCAAATCCTTCTGTGACCTTACTTTGAGGAACTTTATTGTCCCCCCAACTGTGCACAAAATATTTGCACATGGATACCAAATTATGAACCGTCTCATTGTTCCAGTTGGTATCCTTGGAGAAAACGCGTCAGAAGCGCGTAACAAATAAGGGAGCGAAAACAAAAAAAAAATAATTTAATATATAAATTAAAAGGTTTTATATTTTTAAAAACTGAACCGCGGTTACCTGGTTCGATTCGGTTCGGTTCGGTTCACTTTTATTCATTTAATTAACTAAAGAAAAATATTTTTTGATACAAGTGTTCAGATTATTCATTTTAACAAGTAGATTTTCAGTTAATCGGATTCAAAACTTGACGGCAATTTCCCGTTTTTTGATTTGCTAATAATTTGTTTAGTTTTTGAAGGCTATTGCGAATAGAATGACTGATAAGGGAACCTTGCGGAATACCATTTTTTTAAGGAAGTGGGTGTGAATATGCATTATTGGCAAGAACTGTTATTTTTCTATTGGTGAGAAAGTTAAAGAGGTAGTTAGCTATTTTGGTCCTATTTTCCAGTCAGTGAGTTCATCTAAAAGCTGTGTATGCCAACCCTGTCAAAGGCCTTGGCGAAATCTAATGAGATGATGGAGACATGGTTTTTTGTGGAGGGAGGGAAGATGTGGTCTTATAGTTTGCTATAGCTAGAGGAGACACTGATTTTCCCTTTCTGAATCCTATTTGACGACTATCAAGTAACTTGCCGTTTGTAGTTTTTGATTTTTTGTTGTTGCTTGGTACTTAAGGGTATACACACTGCTAACTTTAAATTGTTGGGGAATTTGCATATTTTTTCTCTTTATTCTTGTTTTGATGATTTCACTTGGATCGTCACATAAAGAACTTTCTTACCGCTTGGGTTGTGCGTAGATTAAAAATCAGTCAAGCAGAACCAGAGCTTGTAAATCCCCACTGTTACCCGGGCTCTGAAATCCTTTAAACGCTAAAATACATGAGGTGTTCAGGTGTTCTTTTTATGGTTGTGGTATAGTGTGAGCGGAGAGAGAGAATGTCATGTCATTTATTGCTTACACACAAACATCTGATGTGATAAAAGAAGATAGAAAACAGAACTGAAAGTGTTTTTGTCACCAACTATTGAAGGTGTCCCGCATAGAACAATGACTTCCATCTCATTCGCCTCCAATCAGTGTTAACACAAGCCATGAGAAACGCTTACTTACCCAAATATTGTGCTCAGTGTACCCCGTCACTTCATATACATACAGAATTGAGTTGGTTCTCGTTCGCGCTGTCTCTGACTGAGTGCCCATTAGACGATGACGGTGACGACGAGAAGTGGCTGCTGCCCCCTCCCCCGGCCGCCGCACCAAACTTACCCAAAACTACCATGCATTTATCTATTTGGACGGTTTTAGTTACGGTTTTGGGTCTTGGGTTTTGGGTGGTCTCCTGCGCACTCGTAACTTGAATTGAATTCGCTGTCTGGGCCCCTCCGCCCTCCGCCTCGTCCTGCTTGTTGTTTGTCTTTGGGTTAGTATTTTTATTTCTTTTCCATGCTTATTGGAATTTTATTATCATTTCATATGAAGGCCATAAAATGTTGATACGCAGCCAAGGAAAGGAAACAAAGTTGAGTTTTTGTTTTTGAAATATTCTCGCTTCTTTATTGATTTGATAAATCGGTTTCTAATTATATTTGCATTTCACAAAAAAAAAAAAGAACAACAACACAAACAAACTTTTGTCATTGCTTTAAAATAGTTTTCCTCACTCTCGCACACACTCGCACACACACATACTAGAGATCTTAGGGTTCTATACTTTAGTTATGTGGTATGGTAAGCCTCTTTTGTTTTTTACAATTGCCTTTTAGGTTACACTAGATATAATTTATTTATGCACTTACACTCTAAGCATATTCGCGTGATAATGCGGAGGGACCTTAACAGAAACATTGCAAACATTATTCTTCCTTTATCTAAACTAAATCTGTAGGTACACACTAGTTCTTCCTTATCAAGTCTTAAACAAAATAACAAACACAAGACCAACTCATTTCATTCTCTAACATTAATAAGCGTTTTCTTTGGAAGAACTTAACTAGAGAGCATTTCCCGTGATGCTGCTTACAATTAAATTTAGTTGCTTAGAGGCTAGGAAAAAAAAAGAGAATGAGGGGAGTTGGTTGATTTTCAGTTTTAGGAAAGTATAAAAACATTTTGTTGAGCGATTTCTTAGTTAATGTCAACGAGCAATGAGCCAAGTTACGGGGGGGAACTAAGTGTAAGTCTTAGGCTAAGCTCCATCATATCAAATATGTATGAATTTTTATGCTATTTGTTTTTGTTTTTGGTTTGGTTTGAATGTTATTTGTCACATATGTAGAAATAGTTAAGAGGACGGCCATTGAAATCAGGGACCAAAAGTGGCGATGCCCAGACGAATTTAAGAGAGACTTTGGTAGACACTGTGAATGGGTGTGATTAATCAGGGTAGATTAAGCTCGCAAATATTTGGTCTGAGTGAGAAATGAATGTGAGAACAGTGTGTTTATGTATTCAGGGTTTGTCCACAAGAGCGAGTCGAAAAAGTGAGAGTGCGAAGCAAAACCAGTTTTAAACTGTTTTATTGACCGCGTCTGAAAAGCTGTTTGCTCTCTTGACACAAGCCTAGGCAAGCGTTCGTGTCGGTGTGAATAGCGATCTAATTTCAGACACTGCGGGCAAGGCGTATGGATTGCTGATTTAGATAGGATGGCTAGGAAAGCTAGGAAGGAAATAAGCTGGATACTCAGTACTCTATACTATGCACTCGATACTTCGTACTCTTTTGGTCCACAGGGCACGATACTCAGCGCTCGATACTCAGAACTCGATTTAAAGTAGTCGATATTCAGTATTTGACATTCCGTTCTCAATACTCGGTACTCTATAATACTCAGTACTCGATACTAAGAATTCGATACTCAGTCCTCGATACTCAGTACTGGATACTCCGCACTCGATACTCCGTACTCCATACTCAGTACTCGATTTACAGTATTCAATACTCAGTACTTGATACTCAGTTCTCAATACTCGGTACTCAATAATACTCAGTACTCGATACTCAGAATTCGATACTCAGTACTCGATACTCAGTAATGGATACCCAGTACTCGATAGTACTCAGTACTTATAGTACTGATACTCAGTGCGATACTCAGTACTCGATACTCAGATCTGTATACTCAGTACTCGATACTCAGTACTCAATACTCAGTACTCGATACTCAGTACTCGATACTCAGTACTCGATACTCAGTACTTGATACTCAGTTCTCAATACTCAGTACTTGATACTCAGTACTCGATACTCAGTATCTATACTTAGTACTCGATACTCAGTACTCGATACTCAGTACTCGATACTCCGTACTCGATACTCAGTACTCTGTACTTTGAGCACGATACTCAGTATCGTACTCGATACTCGGTGCTCGAAACTCAGTACTCGATACTCAGTACTCGATTTACAGTAGTCAATACTCAGTACTTGATACTCAGTTCTCAATACTCGGTACTCAATAATACTCAGTACTCGATACTAAGAATTCGATACTCAGTTCTCGATACTCAGTACTGGATACTCCGTACTCGATACTCAGTACTCTGTACTTTGAGCACGATACTCAGTACTCGATACTCGGTGCTCGAAACTCAGTACTCGTAGTCAATACTCAATTCTCGATACTCAGTACTCGATACTCCGTACTCGACACTCCGTACTCTGTACTTTGAGCACAATACTCAGTACTCGTAGTTAATACTCAGTACTTGACACTCAGTTCTCAATACTCGGTACTCAATAATACTCAGTACCCGATACTTAGTGCTCGATACTTAGTAATAGATATTCTGTACTCGATACTCAGTCCTCGATACTCGGTGCTCCATACTCAGTTCACGACTTACAGAATTCGACTTACAGTACTCGATACTTAGTACTTGATACTCAGTATTTAATACTCGATACTCAATAATACAAAGATACTAGGAATTCGATACTCAGTACTCGATACACCGTACTCTATACTAAGCGCATGATGCTCAGTACTCGATACACGGAGCTCGATTTACTATATTCAATACTCACTACTCGACTTACAGTACTCGATACTCAGTTCTCTATACTAGGTACTCAATAGTACTCAATACTAGCTCGATACTCAGCGCACGATACTCAGTCCTCTGTGCTTCATACTCAGTTCACGATTTACAGAATTCGACTTACAGTACTCGATGCTTAGTACTTGATGCTCAGTACTTAATTCTCGATACTCAATATTATTAAGAACTAATACTAGGAACTCGATTCTAAGTACTTGATGCCAAGTAGTCTGTGCTTAGTACTCAAATAATATTAAGAACTAATAGAAACTCGATACTAAGTACTGAATACCAATACTTAGTAATGTTCGATACTTGAGCTGATGCTCAGTACATGGTACTGAATACTCAATACTGCAGTACTTAGTATTACAGACTGAGTACTCGATACTAAGATACTCGATAATACAAGTACTCGATACTCAGCTACTACCCAGTACTTTATGCTTTGATTTCAATGTTCAGTACTTCATGTTCAGTACTCAATACTCAGCACATGATCTATATGCTGAAGTCGATACTTAGCAACCGATACTAAGAACTCGATACTCAGTACTCGATACCCAGTACTTTATGCTTTGATTTCAATGGTCAGTACTCAATACTCAGCACATGATCGATATGCTAAAGTCGATACTCAGCACTCGATACTAAGAACTCGATACTCAGTACTCGATACCCAGTACTCTATGCTTTGATTTCAATGTTCAGTACTTCATGTTCAGTACTCAATACTCAGCACATGATCTATAAGCTGAAGTCGATGCTCAGCACTCGATACTACGAACTCGATACTCAGTACTCGATACCCAGTACTTTATGCTTTGATTTCAATGTTCAGTACTCAATACTCAGACATGATCGATATGCTACGAACTCGATACTCAGTACTCGATACCCAGTACTCTATGCTTTGAACTAAATATTCTGTACCTAATGTTTATGATAATAATGATACTAAAAACTAGGTACTGAGTATCAGTACTCGATACTGAGTACTCGATTCCTAGACCTAGGACCAAGCAATTGTAATGTCTGTGCTAAGGGCTTGGAAAGCTCAGTTTCTTCATTATCTAATCTAACTAAAGGGCTCTTCAGCAGCGCTTGTATAGTAAGGGCCTTCTGCGCCCAAAGGGCCATTGGGTGCCCTTTGTTGTTCTCTTTTGTCATCTTACAACATTCCCCATAATTTCACCACCCATTCTCCGTGTCATGTAAGAGCTTTGCTCTTATTTGCTCAAATTCCACAATGGGCATCACTTAATTTCCCTTCGGTCCTTGTTTCCAAAAGAAGTTTACTTCGAATACCCTGCTTTTACACTATAAGAGTTTTATTTTGACTCCATCATAATTTAGACATTTATTAACTTACATCTAGATTTCTTTACGCACTAAGTACGCCTAGAGTGTATGCCATCCATACGTATATTCATGGTAGATTTTAAATGCTCTTACATTTTTGGTTTGGTTTTTTGGGGGTTTCTCTACAAATTTGTTCACTACATTCAAGTCCAAGCAACAGTTGCCTCAAAGTCAAAGCCAATTTGGTTTTTGTTTTGTGGGGCTCATTTTGTTGTTTGTGTTTCATATTTTCTACTGCCTAACGCCCTAGCTGTAATGAGTTAGCGCTCTGATTACTGTTAGGGCGTTCCTGCACCCTCTTAAGTAAGTGTTTAGTGTTCAAGGCCTTGACTTCAAGGAGCTGCTTGGCTGTCTAAACTTTATGCGACTTAGTTTTCTATATATATTCAACACTTAACTAATGCAGCAAATTCTGTAATAACTTTAAGATATGCTCTGCCATTTTTTTTTTTTTAGATGGGGTAACCGGGAGGGGCGGGTAGAGGGCAGTACGACAGAGGTTTCTCATTAAAAAAAAAAAACAACTCGTGGGTTTTTTCTGGTGATATGTGAAGTAATAGGAATTATACATACATACATATACAATACATTTATAATTATATTATCAAGTATTATCAATTTACGGCTAAAAGTATAACTACAATATGTGTGAGTTGAAATTGTTAGCTAAATGTTAAAAAATTTACCTAGCCTACAGCTTGAACTATTTACAGAAATAACCAACGATTTAGACTCAATCTTATAACAACTATTAACTATAAGGGAGTATTTTACTAAGAAATCAAAATATATTGGAGAAAAAGTTGGAATTTTTTTAATGATGCTAAGCCAGGGGTCGGCAATGGCAGCAGAGAATGAGCAGGAGAAAAAGAATAGGGAAAGAAGAAGAGCCAGCTTACGGCAGCGTAAAGATACAATACAATTGAAGAAAATATTTCTGAAGCAGCAAGAAATGGAAAGAAAAACGTTTATTGCTTGAAATCTACGCTAAAGATCACACATACATATTCGTTGTTGCGTGCGAATTTGCAAAAGGCAAAGGAGAGTAAGAGAAGAAGAGAGAAAAGATCAATTTCGAAAGAAAATTTAACCATGATTTAAGCGTCGAATACACTACACAAATTTTTGCGCAAAATCCTGATGTGTGATAGTGAAATAAGTTCACGCATTTCGTAAGTGTGACGCATGCACCCATATTTCACTCACACATATTAGCGTTTTGCGCAAAAATTTGTGTGGTGTATTCGGCGCTAAAAGCTCAACATTTCGAAGATTCGGACTATGTTTTACCAATTTTAAATAGAAAATCAATTAATATGGGAAATATATCAAATAATATTTAGAAAAAGCAATCATAGAATGTTTAACTTTTACACAAAGGTAACTAGTGGACTGTACAGTAGGGTGTCCCAAAATGCACTGGCATTTTCTGAAAGCTTATAGCGTAAAGTATTTTTGAGATTTTTTCAGATTTTTTCGAAAGACGTTTAGAGGTCGCACAAATCGATTTTTCCCCAAAAAAGGAGTTTTCCGCATTGATTTCGATTTTTACTTATAACATGGTAAATAACCACGATTTTCTTAGTTCAAAAATCAACATTTGAAAGAAAAATGTCCAAATTTTACTTTTTAAGCATAAACCATGAGTGGGGGCTTTGTATTTGCTTGTTTAGGTACCATATATTACATTTTTTCTAAAATTTTTAATAGCAAATCATGCAAAACTGGCAAACATCTTTTAATATTATAAATTTCGTGACTCCTCGTCACTTGAATAGGACACCCCCTAAGTGTGTTTTCGATCGCCCACTGCTCCCAAACCAATGATGGTAGAGACTTAATTTTTTTTTTAAGTTAAAGATCATTTAATTGCATTGTCTTAACCAGCTGGAATTCTTCATGGTACAGCCTTAACTATTAACAAAAAAATTTTAAACATAATCCGTCCAATTTAGGGGCTCAAATATTGCGTCACTTGAATAGGACACTTAAACAAAAAAAGCATTTCAGAGATCTCAGATTATTTTTAACATAAATATAACTTAAATATAGGGCATCGATGTAATTTAGAAGAAAAAAAAATATGTTTAATAATGCGTCGAGCCACCTTGCCGTTCCAAAACTTCAGTCATCCGGTTTGGAAGGGATTGATACAAGCTGGCCAAGTAATTTAATGAAATCGAGTCCCAAGCTAATTCAACTGCTTTTATAAGTTCGGGAACACTCGAATATTGCTTTCCTGAGCCATAGATTTCACGTGTCAGCCATCCCCAAACATTTTCTATTATATTTAAATCGGGTGAGTAGGGCGGCCAGCTTAAAAGTTCCACATTTTGGCTCTGTATATAAGATTTAACAACCCGAGCAGTATGTATCGGCGCGTTATCATGTTGATATATCCATGGCAGAGGCCCAAAAAGGTTGTGAAAATATGGAAACGCCTCTTTTAATATTTCCTTGTAGCACACCGCATTCATCGTTGTTGACAAAAATTTTAGTTTGCAGGTGCCATAGAAGGAAATGGCCCCCCACACCATAACACCTCCAGCTCGGCTATGCAGACGGTCCAAATGATGGGGTTCCTTGCGCAGATCATGGAAATAATAACTATAGCCATCTGGGCCTTCTAAATTAAACTTTTTTTCATCTGAGAAGACCACGCTATGCCACTGCGAGGTCCAGGTCACATGCTCGCGACAAAAATTGAGGCGTTGCGCTTTTCTTGCCGGGTTAAGGGGAGGCTTCTTCTTTATTTTTAACCTCTTTAGGTGTTCAGCCTTAGAAATGACGCGATGAACAGTGGATAGGCTAGCATTTACATCGCATTTTTCACGAATCTTCGCCACGGAGTCGTGAGAATTTGAAGCTTTTCTTAGTATGAGGCGTCTTTCCGATTCGGTAAGCACACTGTGCGTGCGGCCTTTCATGTTTTTTCCATATTCTGACTCATTTTGTAAAAATCCCGATATAACATGTCGGCTCCTGTTGATTTTTTTTTGCAATTTTTGCAATTGATAGGCCAGAGTCCTTGTATGCCTTTATTTTTCCTTTTTCCTCCTCAGATAAGGCTTTTCCGCGACCCATTTTAATTTTATTTTAAAGACAATCGTCGAAAATCACAAAAAAAGTTAAATCAGCGAATCAGCATGAGCACGCGCGAAAGTAAACGATCAGACAAAACGCATGTTCTATTCAAGTGACACAAAAATATTGACTCAATTTCAAGCGAATTCTAGCATAAAGCAAGAAATTAATATAACGGCTGTTTTCCAGAACTTGCAGCTTGTTGCTGAGAGTGATAAATAGTTGCACAAAGAGAACGTGCAAAAATTCCGTTATTTTATCATTTCGCTTTTGAGCTATAAGCAATTGAAAAAAGAGTGTACAGGGTGTCCTATTCAAGTGACAAGGAGTGTATCCGGCACGAGTTCCTCACGGAATGCTCTCGTTTGCAACAACAAAAGAAGTAATCTCGTGTGGCTTCAAAATGAGCATGTGTTTTTTGCCGACCCCTGCTTTAAACAGACAAGCATCTCCTTAGCATAAGTTTATTTACTTTTTCCTCCAATTATTTTGATTACCAAAAAACGTAAAAGAGTTTCAAAAAAACATAACATATTTTGATCCTGTGTCTTGTCTAAGTGTATATTGTTTTATTATTGCAACTTATTTGCCTAATTGAGTAACCAGCATATTGAGTTTTGCTGTTGGCACAAGCATTTCCTTCAATTTGTTTGTGTGCTCTTTTGGGTTTTTTCATTTTATTTTCATTTTCATTTTTTTTTTGTTTTTTTTTTAGTCCATTTTGGTTTTGGTTGTTGTTGCTGCCGTCTGCAATCACCCCATATGCATTATCTTTTTGAATGCCTTGCGAAATTCGGGATTGAAGATGGTATAGATAACGGGATTGACAAAGCTATTGATATAGCCCAGCCAAGTGGTTAGCATAAAGGCCGTTAGACCCGGTCGGCAGTCTTTATTAAATTTGGAGCACATGGCGTCCATAATGTTGCAGGTGAAGAATGGCAGCCAACAGAAGAGGAAGACGCCTAAAGATTTGGGTTAAAGTCAAGGCTTATGGTTAAAGGGGAAATTAGCAAAAACTCAACTCACCCAACACGATGGCCAACGTTTTGGTGGCCTTGCGTTCCTTTTTCGCTGAGGATTTTTCGCGTTTCTTTTTGGAAGCCTTGTGCACCTTGTATATCGTGAATCTGTGTGTGTGTGTGTGTGTGTGGAGGGTGTGGGGGTAGACACGCAAGAGTACTTAATAACTGTAATTAGGCGCCGCCTGAAGACTTACCTTGACGCCTGCGAGTTTTTCTTATCCTTGCGCGAGGACGTTTTCGATGTGGTCGATAATGTGGAGTCGTTGCGTGCCAAAGTCATGGCCTCCTGAACGCCATAGCGCACAAAGGACAATGGCTTCATGGCAACGCTGGAAAAGGGCAAATGGTATGAAGTGTGAGATGATGAGAGAACTGAGAACTTACCTTAGAGCTGGCTCTCCTCTTTTGGGCGAATCCTCCGCCGTATTCCTACGACTGCTCACACTGGAGCGCTGCAAGGTGGCTCCACTGGGCAACGGACTATCCGGCGGTGTTGTGCTGCTTGCCGCTGCCGTGACCACACCCACTCCTGCAAGGACATCGTCAACGTTTGATGCAGCATAACCAGAATCATGATTACCATTCGGATCGGCAACCACCAGCTGTGGCTGTGTGCTGATCTGTGCCACAACGCTGCTGTCACACGACACGAGAGAGAGAGAGAGAGAGAGAGAGAGGCCGCAAATCCAGCAATCAATCAAACGAAAACACCGTCCCGTCATCGAGCGGGGGAGGAGAGAAAAAAGCAAAAAAAAGGAGGCGCAATGTCAATTAAAAACAAGGCAAAAATTGAGTTTTAATTAAGTGACGCATTAATTGAATTATTGAGATTTATTTTTCTCTGCCCGTCGTCTTGCTCCCAATTAGGCTGAGCGCCGGCAGCGTTGGTAGAAAGTTTTCAACATGATTCCACCCCCCCCCCGCCCCCACTCTCTACTGGCTATGCGTGTGCATCCGGTCCTCATTAATGGTTTCATTTCATGTCCTTATTGGATTAAGTAGGCCATCGCAGTACGCTAATTGACTGCGCTTAACGTTCGCACGGAGTGCCGGACTCAGATTCAGATATGATGTCCGGCGTGGACGCCACCCGTTCAATCGGAGAATTGCTATGAAAGTGTTCCAAGTGTTTAATGCACTCAAATTGAACTATCAAACAGTTGCAGGTGCTATTCCTTAAGACTACTTTCGATCCCTTAGTGGTGGAGTGATGCCACTCCATGGACAGCCTTTATTCATCGTTTTGGCGGTGCTGACTTTTTCTACATTCCTGATACAAGGCAAGTAAAGATTGCATCTATTTGGCAAACAAATTGTTCTGTTCAATCAAAAATATCAAATTCCTGTGTTTCGGCACAACTGCATAGTTCCGAACTAGCGATTTCTCTAACCACCGGTGGAAGAGGACACTGCACAGTGTAAGATTTTGCCAATAGCAGTCGTATTTTCAAGGTAAATATTCCCCAAAAAAAAAAAAATTGGGGCGGGGCACAAAAAAAAAACAAAAAATATATTTTTTTAAAAGAGGGACACCTAAAGGTAATTTTATTTTTAATACAAATTCCATAAAAAAGAACAATTTTTTTTCCAAAACGTATCAGGTTAGTATTTTTTGTTATAATTTTAGCCTCATTTTGAACCCATTTCATTTGGGTATGCCTCCAACTATTGAAAGTAAAGATGAAAAAATCTTTTCACTGACTTTTTTTATATATAGAACTAGCAAAGCCTGTCGCGCTTCGCGGCGCCTTTAACGGTATAGACCAATTTTCGAATCAGTTTGAAGTCAATCGTGAGAGCCAAATATTACCCAATTTGAAAATATTCCCTCAAATTTTCCCTGTTGGGGCCCCGAAATCGAATCATACATACACTAGGCAAAAACACCATGTTACACCTTTTGCTTCTTCACCGTTACGACTTTGCTGCTGCGTTCATTACCCACCCATCCATTTCTTACACAACTTCCACCCGCTTCGCACCCTCCTCCCTCCCACTTCCCGCCCACATCCTATCCACTTCCCACCCTCTACACCCAATTACCACCCACCCACTTCCCTCTAGTTCCAACTCACTTCCCACCCACTTCCTTCCAAGTCGCTTCCTCTTCCCTTCCACATCCCACCAACATCCCACCCCCCATCCCTCTCTGCTTTCCCGCCCACTTACCGCACACTTCCCCGCCACATCCCACCCACTTCTCCCCCATCCCACCCCACCAATTTCCCATCCACTTTCAATAATCCTCCACCCGGGTTTCCCACCCACACCCTCCCACTTCCCGTTCACTCTCCCGCCCACATCCCATCCACATCCCACCCACTCTTCTGCTCACCACCCACATCCCACCCACCCAATATCCCATTCACTTCCTAGAGGGTATTCCGAGTAATTTCCAACATCGCAAATGGCCATTTCCTCGTGTGGGCGGATTTTCCGAAATCGGGAAAACACGCTAACAAACCAAATTTCACGTCAATCGGATGAAAAGTAAATTTTTCCCATACAATCATTTCCGACGCTTTTGATTCGGGTGGAATTTTCCAAAACCCCTCTTACGCACTATAACAGGAAACTCCTGTCAATTTCAGCTTTCTATCTCTTACCGTTTAGGCTGTGCGCTGAGCCAATCAGTCAGAGCTTAGGAATCAGTCAGTCTCAGCCACTCTTTTATATTTATAGAGATAGCCAAAGCTGTTTTGGAAGGTTCGTGTTCAAGGATGTCGCCAACATGAAACCGGGAAAATTGATCATTCGCTGGTTGACAAAAGCAGCAGATTTTACGCTTTATGTCGCTAGTAGTTTTCCATCAAACAATTTAAAAATTTTGACTAATTTCATTATGAAAGTTTACAAACCATAATGTATTTTAGTGTCAAATTTGAAAACTCTGTCGCTCTGTATTCTGTCAGCACAATTCTTGCCGAAAAATCTTCAAGAAATTGTGAACAAAGCAATACAAAACAATTCATTTTTTGCCCATACAGAAAATATTTTTGTTGGCAATGTTTTACGATGAAAGAAAATCTGTATTAACCAAATTATTTACAATCGCGAAAAATTACAAGATACGTCATAGGTCGGGCTTATAAAATGGTCGTAAACTGCACGTATTTAGGATTTAGTTCACTTAGCTAACGTCGACATCTTTAAAGGTAACTCAATTTTAGGTCAAATTCTAAGGAAATACCACTGGGAGCTCAGGAGTGCCAGTCGCTCTTCAACGGTTCTTGACACTGTCGCCAACACCGTGAAAATCCCCACAATGTTGATGACTTTATGTAGTAAAGGTCTTTGGGCAAAAATTTTTTAAGATATCCGCAAATCTTTTCTGCAACAAAGTATGGTTTGGACGAAATTACCGTTTTGAATGTTGTTATTTTTTTCCAAAAAAATAAAATATTGTAAAAATATACGTACATTTTGGCACTTAGTGCAAAATTAATACAAATTAGTGTGCCATTATAAGTTCCTTATTGTGCTAAAGACCCTAATACTCCCAGATAAGTTAAATGTTTAAGTTGCTAGAATCAATGGGAAGATAAACTTTCTAACTGTGTGCTAACACATGTTCAAAAGTTAAGAACCATTATCTTCTGAACGACAATTTTTGGTTTTGTGTTTTGTGCTTGTTTTCGTCACATTTCAGAAAAGCTCATTGTCCTTAAAAATATTTTTTTTTCAATTAAGTCCCCATAGATTGGCAAAATCTTACACTGTGCACCGGTCTGCTTTCAATCTGTTTTAAATGTATATTCCCGGTGATATTTGTACGACGATATTATAAGAAAGATTTGTTCGGTTGAAAGCATCAGCAATCGCTTTTACACTTGCTCATATGTAAACCAAATTTGACCCAAAACCTATTCTGGGTTTGCCCGAAATCTTTTTAGATTGGTTTCAAATCTCTTTCGTTTTGTTCCACAATTCAACATCCAAAACAATTTTGTCAAGAAAAGAAAGAACTGGAAAGAATTGGATGGGTTGCATAAACTAAACTTAATATATAATTGGTATGAATATTAAAATTGTTTACGAAAGCTATCGTATCAATTAAAACCAACTTCAAACTCTACCTTGATTTCTATCATGCTCAGAGCGACATTTCTTTATACCAGTTATCCGACTTAAAAAAAAAAAAAGGGAGCAAAGGCGACTCGCCTTATTTTTAAGAAAATGCTTTTAAAAAAAAAAAATTCTGTTCTCGATTTCAGAGCAATTGCATATCAGACTCCGTGGCGAGCACTCGTACTCGTAGGCGTGACCCCAAAGTGGGCTCGAAATATATGGGGAAAACAAAATTAAAAACTATCGTCTTTTATTACTTGAATGGGACGGATGACCTTGAGCCAGCACAAACAAACATTTGGACTTAAAGAAGATCAGGTCGCTAAAAACCAACACAGAGCAATTTTTCTAAAAAAAACCTAGCAATTTTAGCTGTTAAGTCGATTTAAAATTCCCAAGCGGTTATGGCAACGCTGTCATGAGGAGAAAGCAGCTGACAATAAAAGACTTGAAAAAAGTTTTTTAGAGCGCGGTGGGGTAGGACCTACCCACTTTTTTTTAAGCTATAATTAATCGGGA
>JAEIFU010004343.1:0-16219 GCA_018904235.1 Lordiphosa stackelbergi | reverse complement strand
TAGACATCGGATTTTAAAAGGAGGTGAAAACATATTTTTAAAAAATGGGATTGTGCGGTCCAAAAAATTAAAAAATTTTTTTTTTTCTGATTGCATAAAATTTGTTTCATGAAAAGTAGAATAATTTAAATCCTCATGCGTTTTGCATATTTGACATTTTGCATATTTTTCGACCTTAAAAGCATATTTGAGAATATGGCTAACATATTTTAACCTATTTCGACCTATTTTGTAATATGTCAAATGCTTTTTGTTAGGGGAGAAAAATATATACTACCTAGTAGGCGTCTGCACATATAAATATGCCTTTTATTCGTGGTTAAAAACGAAAGTAACGAACATAGCAAGTACGGTAAATGCTTCGAGCACCAATCGAAAAAGAGAAAAGAAGTTCCCAATTTTTGCGTTCACCACTGGGCGAGCAAAATCCGTTTCGGTTAGGAACGCTCGGTGCAAAGAAATTTTTGGTTTGGACATTGGAGTAGGTGTGGCATACACTCGAAAGGAACGATAGAGTTTAGATAATGAAAAGGGAAGGATGAAAAAGAAGAATGGTATTTAAAATCACTTTATCGTGATTGACAAATCATTAAATTGCGGAATGCGAAAAGAAGAGGACTAGCAGCGTATTGCATCAAATCAAAAATACTAATTAAGTTGAAAATCATTTCATAACTATTGCATAAGCACACTTTGTGGGTTAGTCTCTCTATGGTAGTTTAATCAATAATTCCTTAAAAGTGCTTTTAAATACCACACAAGCAACTACATAGCTATGATTGTGATCTTACCGAACCGCGATACCATGGATGATCAACGGTGAAGAGGAAAATGGTGCAGAAGAAAAAAATCCGAAACGTCATCAGCTCCATTATTTTCGTTGCAACTAAGGTGCAGGAGTCTGCCAGATGCCAAGCAAAAACCGAAAATTCATAATATTTTTATGGATAAGGTTCATGTCCCTCAGGAATACTTTTGCTCGGTATGTGAACTGAACACACTCACTAAATTCGGTACTGCCTTTGCGGTCACTACTATTCGACCTTTGCTCTGTACAGAGAAAACGGAGTACAATACAACAAACCATTTACCGTAATTATGCTTTGAATAGTACGCTATGGGGCATTTACAGAGCCTGCCTGTGTATTGTACCTTCTAGAGTTTAGTATTTATTGCTATTTATTGGTATTTTGAGAAGAACATATTTTGACATATTTTAACCTATTTTTAACATATTTTGACCTATTTCGAACCTTTTCGAAAGCATATTTTAGATATGATCATCTAAAATTTTAAATATTTTTATTAGCCCAATGCTAAAATTTAATTTTTAGGACCAAAAACAAAAAAAACCAAAATCCGGATGTTTGTTCATTTATCACCATGGTTGCTCATGTAGCAGGTCGGTTTTTGGAATGTCGTATCTCTACAACCATTCTGGGCCGTCTAGGTTAAACTGCTTTATCTCACTTAATATGAAGGATTCTTAGTTCTTCGTTCCAAAATTTATTCTTTCATAAATGGCCATTTGCTCATTCTGTTATGTTGCTCTGTGGCGCGGTTTAGGTACCTTGGACTGTATCTGAAGATGTCAACTCCTTTGATAGACTTAGCTCCGATTTAGTAATTTATTTTCAGCTCATCAATTTATTGGCTGCCAGAGTTCTTATGTGCTGCTTGCGCTTCTCATCCACCCTTGGGAATCGCTGATTTTGGCAATACTTTTGAGGACTACTGTGTTACGTCGGTTGTTCGTTAAACTGCGTTTACACCACTTTAAAATAATCATTCATGGTATTGATCTTTTATCTGCTGTTTAAGGGCAAGTTCTTTTTGTGGTGCAGCATTTTTAGCTAAAATGTAATTTTGTCATTTGAAATTCACTCGATTGTTATGTTAATATTGCTTGCACACCTGTTCAATATTTTGTCATTGTAACTGCCATTTATGTTGACGCTATTTTCCTTAAAAGACAAATAACTCAAATTGCATATAATTTTCTATGAGAAACATGGATGGTTTTGCTTGTTTCGATATAACTGCACCACAGATTAGAGAGGTGATTAGAAGTGAACATGAAGTAAGAAAGAAAGAAAGTGTATACTCAAACCAATGTACTGTTATTGATCGAAAGAAATAACAAAAACATTTTGCATATATCAATTTTACTTATGATAAATTAGTGGGGCAAAAGCCCTTGCTTCCATTACTCGAGATTGTATTACATACTAAGTGGCAGTTACTTCGCTTTGAATTGTGTAACAACTACAACTACACACGGTAAAGGACTCAACAGCTGCAGTGTAAGCGATCGAGACTGGCTGAAACCGTTGTTGGAAAATTTTCTACCCATCTCTGCCTTAGACAATGAATTGAAATAGAGAAAATATAATCGGGGATGCCACAGAAATCTCTAGCGATTTTGACCTCGGTTGGTTTGCAAATCGCTCGAAAAATCCGTCGGTGTCCCAGAACTTCAAGAGATTAAATTTTCTTATTTAAAATCTAGTTAGAACAGAAACTGTTCCAATTAAAGTTCCATCGCTAAATAAAGGCCTGCATCTCTTTTCAATTTTAGTTATGGGTTAATTTGATGTTCAACTGAAATTTTTTGATTGTGATTAAATGTTTTATGATGCATTTTTAAATTATAGTTCAAATTTAATTCCATTCTTCATAAATAAAATTAAAAATATAAATATTTGTTGGCGCCAAACATGAGGTATAACTTGCCAGCCCTTAATGCGCTCAGATGGCTCCACAATCGCTAAACGGCGCCACTGATTAACATGAAAGTTTTTGGTTGTTTTTCCTAATAATTATTGAAACGCAAATTGCAATGTTTAAAATAATTAAATAATTTATTCCTATTAACAAAACACGAAAAAACCAACCGAAAAAGATTTCTGTGACACTGAGAATTGGTTTTGGGTTGGAATTTGGTGAAAAGAGATTTCTGTGACAGCTCCGAATATAAGATTTTCAATTTATTTTTAATTTTATTTCTTTTGTTTTTGGTTCCAAATTTATATACAAAATGATTTATGAAAATTCAAGTAAAAAAAATTGCTTTAACCCTTTGGTGGAAGTCTCCTAATGGTAGCTATAACAAGTACGAAAAGCTTTAAATAACTTTAGAATTCTTTAACCAATTCATTAATACTTACATATATCTGTTAGTGACTTAAGCTTGAAAAACGAATTCTACTCAGAAAATCCGGAACTTCGTCTGGAAGTAAATACAGTTGGTAAAACTGCGTTGAGAGAAGCTTGGCTTGGCCCCGTTGGAGGAGCTGTCAGCCAATTTTACATTTTTACAAACTGCGTTGAAAGCATTTCCACAGTTGTTGCTGAATTCGCACCAAAAATAAGTCATCCTGAGTCACAGCTGAATCTGCCCTGATTTGGTAGGGCTGGTTATTAAATCAGGGCTATCTTTACATGTATTTTTTAACACAGACAGGGCCTTCTACGTCAAGACCTTCTCTTCTTTCAGCTCATGTACTGAAATCAGTCATGTGTTGAAGCAATTCCTACTTCTCAGATCTGAATCAGCACTGACAAATTCAGTAGAACTTCAGGAACTGCAGAACTGAAGAACTGCAGGGATAGGACTAGATTCTACTACAACCATTTTAGTTTCTTAAGTCAGGCTTCGGGCAACAAATCTGGGCAAAACAGTTCCAAAGTTTTCCTACTTAAGAATATTTCGACATAAAACTTTATTTTCGTGCATTCTGGAAATAAGCCTTTATAAAGAATTTGGTTCTTTAGCCTGTGTCTAAATATTAAAAATAGAAATACGAATTTAAGTTGTTTAACTTAAGCTTTGAAATCGCTTCAAATCGGCTTAAGTCACCACAAGAAATATTTATCAATACATAAATAAAGTTCAGTAAAGGATTTTAGTAACAAACATAAAATTTTAGCAAATTGTGTATCTAAACTATAAATTTGTAGAAAATAATGTGTGTGTTAGGGACTATCTTCGCAACGCGTGCACCGGGGTTTTTTAAATGATAGCAGGTGTGGGGGGTTGGTTTTTAGGTTTTTAAAAAGATTTTACTTTTCATTTAGTGAGTTTAGCTGGCTCGAGGTCCGAAAAAGTTGTGTTTATTCACAACTGACAACAACTTATGCATTATTGTACATCAAAAATGAGCTGGTTGCTTATACGGTACCGTTTCATCATTCTCCCGAATGAATCTTCAGTAGGCTTATCGCTGGAGAACACATCGCTTCACCAGCCTCTCCGTACAATCAATGTTTTAATCGGTTGGGAACCTCAAAAAACAATGAAAGTAAAAATAGGACAAGCTACCATGTCTTCAACTTTTTGGTGTAAATAAGCTTAAGCTTAAGCTCAAAGTTCTAAGTCCAAAAGCTACAGCTTTTGAGAGAGCTTAGACTTTTCCGGACCTCGAGCCAGCTAAACTCACTAATTAAAAATTAGAAAGGTCGCCAGATAAATACAGATTTTACTTTTCTATAAAAAGGTTCCTGGCAAAAATTTAAAAATTAGTCAAAAAATCACAAATTTGGACCAAAAACGTGCTATTTCATTTCATTTTGGTATGTCATTTTGTAAAACGGGACATTTTATGATAGAAACTAGTTTAATTATGAGATCTAAATATTTTCAAATTATTTACCAAAAAGCCAAATTCAAACTCATCAAGAATCGTGTCATAAATTACAATAAGTTTTCTGGTTTATTTGACACCATCATTTGAATCATCATTTCATTGTTGGGTTAACTAAAACCATCCACCAAATAATTTGACCCAATTTGATAAAATATTTGCAAACTTAGTCTTTTTAGTTCGAACTATTTCAAGCAAGTCTTGGACAAATTCTCATCAAAGAAATGTGTCATCGTAGCAACCTTTACCTTGAAGAGTACCAAATGTCGGAGTTTCTAAAATATCGTAGACTTTATATTTTTTATCTGGTAAAAACTGCTTTGTTACTGCCTTAATGGGGTTGTGGGCTTCAATAGTAATTAAAATAAATGATGGATTTCAATTGATTTGTACGACGTGTGCTCTAAATATTAAACCGCCAATTTGTCTTATGATTGTTGATTTACCTAGGGTGAGTTGTTTTGGCTGTTTTAGTTTATAAGAATAACCACATTATTTCATTTCTCCTACGCGTTTCGATGTTTGTAACGTCTTATTCATGGAGACTAAACAAGTAAAAAAAGTCAAGCCCGATTATAACATACTCTGTACCTGAAGTAAAAGCTGAATGGAGCGCAGCTGCTGCGTTCATCTCTAAGTTTCTCTCTTTCTCACTATTTGTTGAATAAAATGCGGTGGTGGGGGAGGTGGGGTTTTTAAACTTTTTTGCTCATAACTTGAGAACCGCTCATTCGATCTTTATCGTTTTTTCTGCAATTTGATACATAATGCTAATTTCTAACTATCTCTAAAAGGTACAAACCCCCTATCTTCAAAACTGTGGAAGAGATGCGGTTTTTTTTCAAATTGCGGGGGCGGAAGAATATAAACTTGACTTGCCTGCAAGTATAAGAATGTTGATGTTCCATACATGTTAAACCTCTATCTCTTACCATCTCTGAGATATGTTTGTTCATACGGACGGACAGACGGACATGGCTGTTGATGCTGATCAAGAAAAGGGTCTGAAATGATTCCTTCTTCCTGTTACATACTTAATATACTCCGTGTACCTTTGGTACAGAGTATAAAAAGATTTTTAGATCTGTTCCCAATTCCAAGTGAAATTAAAAAGGTAAAACGATTGGAATTCCGAATCGTTTTCATTACGGTGTTCCCGTGTCCGAATGAAATATAAGTCTAGTTTGATGCTCATGTTTATTAAATATACAGACACCCTGAGAAGGGCAATATATTTGCCGAAACGCGTAGAAGGACTCTTGGACATTGGTGCCCAAGGAACTCATAATTCTACCGGCGTCGCAGCCGACACACTCGAAGAGAGAGAATACTTGTGTTCTAGAAATAGCACGCTCGGTGACTTGCCCTGATTTTCTGCTCTCGCCGTGTGCATTCGGCTTTTTGTTCTCTCACGTGGCATTTGTTTGTTTACTTTTTGCTCATGTTTGACATCATGCCGTTTACTTCGCGTTTCGCTGCCACACACACAAGTGCAAAGCTTGATAGTGTGGGTTTGGGCACCACTGCTCTAGGACTCATTGATATTCTCGCCCGATAGCTTGATGCAACTCATAAAGGTACAGCTCCGCTTGCAAGTTTTTAGTGGCATGCAAAATGTTGCATGCAGTAGCTCTCCAAAAAGCTCTTAGCTTGCAGTGCTAGGCTAATGGCGACACCTTGTTAGTTATAGTCGGGGGTGCCACAGAAACCTCTTCCAACCAAATTCCAACCGAATTTCAATTCTTAGTTGAAACAGAAATTTCTATTGGTTGGTTTCAAACCTGCCGTGTTTGGTTCGAAGATTTAGCAAAGCTCTTTTCATGCAAGTTATACCTCATGTTTGGCGCCAACAAATTTATTAAATTTTGCATTATATTTAAAAGAATATGATTTAAATTTAAATTATGATTTAAAAATTCACAATCAAAACATTTCAGTTAAACATCAAATTAACCCATAACTAAATAAGGCGAAATTTTTTGGCAAGAGATTCAGCCCTGTTTTTCGCGATTTTCTAATAAGAAAATGAAATCTCTCGAAGTTCTGTGACGACGACGATTTTTTCGCGAGATTTACAAACCAACCGTCGGCAAAATCTCTAGAGATTTCTGTGCCTGAAAGCAATTTACAACACAATGCTTGAGTGTGAAAGCTTTTCAGCAGCCTTCGCTCTCTTTAAAACTGCCCAAAAGAAAGAACGGCAAATGTGGCGATCCCTCTCTGACACTTAGTGATGCTTGTCTTCGGCAAGCCGAGTGTGTCCGGCACCCAAGGGCTGCTGCTTTAAAGGCTTTGCCTCTGCCTTAATACTTTCGAGTGTCTTGTTAATTTCCTCCATACATCGCTTTGGACTTGTATCTCTTACCCCATTTCACACCTCTGCAAATTAAACACATGGTTCTAATCCCTACACGGTATCAGTTAGGAGTTAAACTGAGCCAAAAATTGTTTTGACAGCAGTACCTAACGAAAAACGGGCCCAGTTACAAATCTACACAGAAATATCAATCGAATGAAAGTTCGAATCGTTTTCGATCTGATCCGATAGCAATTATTTATTGGAAAAAAACGATTGGGCAAAAAATGTATCCTTATTAAAATTATATAAAAATCATTTTGGTGACGACGGTTTTATTGTCAATCACTGCCAATTTAAGCTCGTCGAGGTCGACTATGTCTTGGTCACAAATTTCTTTATCTTTTGCAGACTCTGCATTAGGTTGCATCCCTTGCAGCTTCCGCCTACCACCTGGCAAAGGCCACACAATAGCGCAATAAATGTAAAATGTCATGTAAAATTGGCTATATAGCCCCACAGGGGCCAAGCCAAGCTTCTCTCAATCTCTTGATGTGTGTGCTTTTAATTTTTCGGACAAGAGAAAGGGACAATAGCGCAATAGTTTCCCCACAGTTGGCCGCCAATTTGGTCTTTGCTCAGTCCGTCTACAGTTGTATTTAGCTAAATTTCGTCTCTGACAGATTTGACAGGTGGACAGAGCTTAAGGTAGCAAGTTTTTTCTTTGACAAAAGTTCTTGAGTTATTTGATTGTTATATTTAAACAAATTTAACAAAAATCAAAAGGTTTACTAAAACTAATTTTCTAAGCATGGAAGAAAAAAATTACGAAAGAAAAAATTACAGATTAATAATCGATAGTACTTTGTCTCCCCTAATTTAACACATTTTAATTGTGTCGATATTATCAAGCTAAAAAGTTATAAAAGAGATTTCCGAATTTTGTAGCTACTTATGTCGAAACAAACTATTGAAAGAGCTGTTAATGAAAATCCTTTTTTTCATAAGGAGTTTAAGATTTTGTTGGACCATATTGATCCCTATGCATTCGCCTCTGTGATTAGCTGCGTATGCTTTGTGAAGGCCTTGAAATTGATATAGAAACAGAGAAACATTTCTTCAAATGCCTGACATTAGCTTGCATTAATTTCTAGTTTAATTTGCTTATAGGATACTTTTCTGTCTTCTTTTCTTAATCAAAATTACTATCGAACGCCATCGATTGCCCATAAAATCTAAAATAGCTATCACAGCCTATTATTTAGTTTAATAAAATGTGTTCAAAAGATTGGCAAGTGTATCAATTTGAATTTTATTAACCTAGGTCGCTTGTACAATCAATTCATTTAATTTCTTATCGGCAAACAAGTCACTTTACTGTACAAAGTATTCAATGAAACTGCAAGCCACTTGATTGAAAAGTGCCCCCCCATTCATAATACTTTATTATTCATGCATATATATAGCTGATATTTAAGTAACTTGAAAGCAAAGGGAAAAGGGAAAATATTTGTAATCTGAATAAGTGTGTCAGGGTTAGGCTGGATAGAATTGTGAAAGGATTAATTAATGCCATTAACAAACTTATCGATTCTCTCGCAAATACCCAAAGTATGTTAAACCTTGATTGCTTCTAATTAACATTAGAATAAACAATATTGTTATGTGACTCTAAAACGGTAGACCTGTTTTTAAGTTATGACGATTGCTTTGTTTCTAAAATTATAGATTCATATTTTTAAAGTAACGTTGAATGCAACAGAAACCCTACAATTTCATAATCTTAACTTAAAGTTGGCAACCGAATTTCGTCATCGAATGAAATATACACCTGTATGATAAGCATTTCAGGCCTGCACTTGGGAAATTTTTATTTTGGTCACAGTAATTCATATAATTAGAAACACTTTGACTTTGCTTTGATGCTCATGTGCTGTTAGAAAGTATATGAAATACGGTGACAAAAGAAATTTCAAATTTTTTCAATTTTCTACACATTTTCACAATATGATTCTAGTGACTCTCAAACTGTAAGATCTGACTTAAGCCCCATACGGAGTACGACGAAAAATTCGTTTCGATACAGTATTTCATATAATAAGAAACGCCTTGGCTTTGCGTTGATGCTCATGTGCTGTTAGAAAGTGTTTCTATCAGAGGTCCGGAATATCTCACTCAAAATGAAAGTGTTGTAAAATAACCCTGTTATTTTTAGACACTTTGAAATATGTCTCAAACAGATAGAGTGATTTATTTTTTGAGTATAAGTGTTTCGGTCAGTGAAAGTGACTTATTTTTCAAGTGTAAGTGTTTATCTCAGTGAGAAACACATATTTTCATTTTTTTCTGTTATGTGTTTTTCAATAACACTTATTATTGTGAGAAAAATATAAGTGTCTTTTTAGTCAAAGTCTTTGGAACGGACATTTTCAACACTAAATTTCATTAACAGCAATAAGGGCATACAATTATAAGCCGAAAACTTTAATTCTGAAAGGTATTTTTCTTGCCTACCAAGAAATTTGTAAAGGAAGTTTGACTTTGTGGGTGTAAAGGGCTGGAAAATCATATAAGGATCAATTTGAAATCGCAGTTCACAGCTACAGGATCTCCATGGTAATACAAGTGCCTAGGAAACTGCTTTTTTAAACCTCAAATGACCACACTCAATCAACAATGCAAATGCATTAACAGTAATTAAGAAATGCGCCACACCAATAGAATTCAAACACAATAACACATAGCCGTGAAAATGACAATACTCAACCGCGATAAATACCATGGATGACCTGTGGTAAAGAATATAGTCAAAATCATAAAGATTGTGTCAAAAAAATGAGGACCAAAAATTTTTAGTGAAATAATGCCAAATAAACTTTACTCTCAACCAAGGGGAAAATCATGCAAGGATCAATGCATAAGCTCAATTCAATGATAAGAGACATCCATGGACCATGGGAATAGAACCACATTACACTTAAAAAATGCTTTTCAAGACCACAAATGACATCACATAACTACAAAAATATGATTACGACAATACTAAACCGCGATATATACCATGGATGACCATGTGTCCACTGATCTAAGAGCTATTTTTTCGGAAACTGGCGTCATTCTGAAGCTTAAGAAAATTGTCTCGCTTTGAGGAGCCGACACGCGCAAGCATACGTCGCAACAAGTGTAATTGCCTTACATAATAGTAAGTTGAAAGAACAAAATTCATGCTTATTGACGCACGGCTGGGCGCAGCAGGTACAGTGTGCGCGATCGAGACCCGCTTGGCACTGAAGCAGATGTTTGCAAATTAAAACAAATGCAGTGTGTGTCTCGTTTGCCGACTCGATTTTATCTGATAAGGTTGGTTTTTTACTGTTTTTGTTGTTGGACTGCACCAAATTATCACCGCTGGTATAAAACATTGTTTCCAATCACATCTACAAAGTAAAAATTACATTAAAAAAACTAAAAAAAAATAACCATTTATTTTAATTACCTTTGGTTTACTGTTATAACAAAAAAATTATAAAAAAACACAAAAAAATAAAATTATATTATAATTTTAAAAAAAAAAAAATATATTTTTCCCCAAAATTTTTCGGTTAAACACGGTACAGAGTACTCCAAACTGTTTGGGCGCACAAAAAAGTCAATTATTGCGCGTGTGGAACCTAAAAACATATTAGTGTGCTGAGATAGCCCAAAAATGCCAAAAACGTCAAAAAAATGCCAAATTTGGGATTTTTAATTTAATTTAACACGGTTGTTTATAAAAATTAATTAGAATTTTAAATCATCAATATAAAAATGCAGATTTTGAAATACGGATAGTTAAGGATGTAGCCAGGGGGCACCTCTCCCGCACAAATCGTGTTGGAAGAGAGATGAGGATGCCAGAAGCAACCATCAATGTCTCAGCTGCCTTATTTTCGGCAAGGGGGAAATATGGGAAGATTTTTATATAGTGCGAAGACAGATTGTAAGATCTAATGTACTTCACGCAGAATGGCATGTTCAATAGATACGTTAAAGTCACGGTACCCTGTACGCACTGAAAAGTGCATACGAATCAATGAGCCTGGCTGGTGGCCGACTAGCGCCCCCAGGAGACCGGAGTCTCCCAGATAGCCATTTGAAAAGCAAACTTTCGGACATGACAATTCCATATGATATAGAAGTCCACGTCCAGACTCAATTTAAAACTCAGCAAGCCCCAGGCTTGGTTCAGAGGATAAGGACTGGGGTCGGCATAGTTGTCACGCCCGTTATGACGAGGGACGCCATCATGCCCCTTTCGGGACGAAGGTTCCCACAACAGTTGGAGACAAATCTTCCATATGAGCGCCAACAGTTTTATTTGCCTCTTTGAGTTGACGCCAAAAGGAAACATCCTCTCCAGCCGCAATACAATCTGGTGTCGTGCAAGACCAATCAAAATGTAATAAATTTTTATATAAAAATTAAAAAAACATTTACTGTTGTTGCTTTTATCCCGGACCTAATTGTTGCAGATCTTTGTCGACTGCCGCTAAAGGCTCTCCATGTCAACTGCAGCAAAATTATATTTATTGGTGAGGTTCCAAATACTTATCTTTGCCTCTACGGTATTAATCAGCGCAATTTGACCCTTCTTTTCTGACATTATGTTTGCTTCTGAGCGTCAAAATAAATAAATTTAATTACTTTGGGCGCCCAAAAAAGGCTCGAACAGCTGGAAATACAATCCACAAATTCAGTGTTCGACGTTCGAGTTCGATGTTCGTGTGGATTGACGTTTCGTGTCTCTGCGTACACACCGTAAAACGTTTGACGTCAAACGTTTTGCGTGTGGTTTTACAACGTTTTTTTTTATATGGAGTTTTTCGTTTGCGAGCGCTTTTTTGAGTACTCCGTACCGTGCTTTAACAAAAAACACAAATAAAAGTATTTTTATATAACCCTTTCAATTCCCTTTCTTCTCTCTCTCTTTAGCTCCTTTCAAGCGCATTCTTTTTGGGAGCCCTGGCTACTTACCCCTCACCTCTGGCATTTCTGCTTTGCCGCGTCGACTGCACGGTCGCCATCTCATATTACCGCATCATCATCACGTCCACCTGCGTTCAGCGGATCTAGTGCCCGATCCCATTCTCGTTAAGGTATCCCCAGCCAAGCGTTTAAGTTCAAATTGTCCAAAACACACAATGGCTCGCCAGCCCACAGTGGAAAGCATACGCGGTGCCTTGGACACGGTCCAGGCCACCAAAGAGGCCACTCAATGCCTGCTGGAGAAATGGGTAAGTTGTATACACTAAACATATATCCGCCTCAATCACATTTTACTTACGAGTTCCACCTTCCTTAGCTTACCGAAGTGGAGGACATCAGCCTGAAAGATGCCATTTCGCGCTATAGCCTGCATAAGCTCGATCTCGATCATCCACTTCGCGATGATCTAAAGTCGGTTATGTACGATGAGCGGCGGAATGAGATGAGATTCCATTGGGATATGTCCGAGTCGGCCACCTCCACGGAGGATTTGCCCAAAATTCGACTCGCTGCAAATCGTGCAGCATCTGTGGTCCACCATCAGCATACCCAAGGAGCAGTGGGAGGGTATTTTCTCCCACATCAGCGAGAAGATCGGACACAATATCTATTGTGCCACCGTCGCCATGAACATAGAGATGTGCGACATATCTGACTATACGTACAACAAGAATCATGCCAAGTTGGTATTGGGCTTGGGCCTGGAGACACTCAAATTGCTGTCCGTCATCGAGAGCAAGTACAAGGTCATACTGGTGCAGTTGGAGGCCGAGTCCTAGGCCGTATGTGAAACTACCGAATTCTTGAGGCAGGCTATACTATGATGTATTATATAACTATATATATATATATATATAAATTCCCTGATTTCGTCCTAACAAAAACCCATGCCATATTTATAGTTCGTACTAGTTAAATTATTATGCACTGAATGCTCATCAAGTCAGACTCATTTATCATAGATATTTATTATTAATTATTACATTCTTCCAATCATTATTTATTGCATAAATCGTACAACTATACCTACATACGTGCTCGTTTATACATACGTGTATACTGTTTAATACTTTTTTTTTTTTTTTTTTGTATGAAGAAAAAGCTTGAAGCTTCAATGTTCAATGGATCAAATAAACTAAAAATGTATTTGAAAAATTTAATAACTGCAGTTTTTTTGTTGGATATCGAAAAAAGAAGGTTTAACTAGAAAGGTTTCAGCTCAAAAAATCTCAACTATACTAATAGGTAAAATATTTTGTCTCAGACAGAGTTCGAAAAAAGTTTCTCAGCACTTTAAGGCAAAATAAAATTAAATAGAGGAAACCTAGAATGCTTCCAATTGTATTTTAATTCATTATAAAATCGTAAGGATCGAGCTTTGAAAGAGTCATTTCTGCGTCTGTGAGTGCGCCTCAGTCCATCCATTGCAACGCTTGTTTCTCTTCTTCTTACGGACTCTTTCTTTATACTAGGCAACACCAGCACTAGACCAGAGATTCACAGTTGTTCGATGACTCTTCGGTGGAACCAAATAAGTCAAAACTACTGCAACAGACCAGAGAACTTGAAAAGGAACTGCTCTGCCACACCATAAATATTAAAATGTTTCTTCTGTAGAGATCCTTGGTGGTAGCCCTATCCAAGTCCTTTCAATCCCGAACTAAATATAGAATCCATTGTGGATCTTCTGGGGAAGTCTGAACTTGTACATTCCGGGAGCTACGAAAATTTCTCGGATTTTGATCCCAGTTGTTATTATAAATGCTCAAAAAATTCATCGGTGTCTTGGAACTTGGAAAGATTTTATTTTCTTGTGTGAAAGTCCAGCTTTAAGGTTTGAGTCTTATTCTACGTCCATTTCAATGAACAGGGTAGCAAATCAAATCTTGGGATTTTTGTTGAAATTTGTAACATTTATATGGTAACCCTACACAACTACCAAAGCTAAAACTGCCTGATATCTCTTATATATATTATCTCTGAGAAGCTCCAAAAATGTTCTTATAGTATGATAAAAAGGCTATCTGAGTTTCTTAACTCACGGTAAATTAAGGTAAGTTTCAGCCATATCATATGAAATATAAATATAAAAGAAATATTCTCGTGGAGACTGGGAGAATATCGTCGAGGATATGATAGTAGGAAACCAAATATACTCGGACCACCTGCCGAATTCTCCCTCTGCCAAGTCTGAATATCAAGTAGCTAACCGTTCATATAAAGAACTTTGCATTTGGAAACAACGTAACCATTACCGCAGAATCGAATTGGAGTTGGCGACAATCAAAGACAGTAAAACTTTCTGGTCAATGGTGAGCAGAGTAAATGGAACACAATCTCGTATCAACAGAAATGCAGATGTAACATGCCTGGCTCGACACTTTGAAAGCCTCTTATACGTTAACCCAGATGGTCTTGTCAACATTAACTGGTGCCTTCCTCTAAATCAAGTAGAAGAGCCCGAGATCGCATCGCCGCAGATGAGAAATGGCACATGAATTCAGCAATAATCGAACAGGTAACCTCCTTCAAGTATTTGGGAATTACTCTGTCCTCCAACATGTCGCTGAACTCACACATGCAGGCAAAAATTAGAGATTCTATAAAAGCTCTTAATAGTACATGGAATACGCTCCTGGATAAACAGCACGTGCCACATAGTGTCAAATACCGAATGTTTGAAGCCACTGCCCGTTCAATTATGTGTTATGGTTCTCAGATGTGGGGATTCAGGACATACGAGGAAATAGAAAGACTCCAAAGATATTTCATCAAAAAAGTCTTCCTTCTAGCACGTAATTTGCCGAACTACGCAATCCACCTAGAAACTGGTCTCCCTTCGCTTTTTACGTATACTCTGGGCTCACATTTTGGATACATGAGAAAGACGTTTGACCTTCCGGAAAGTCGCCTGGTATACACTACGGCAAAATTTTTATTGGAACGTCGATCTCACTGCTTTGCCGTTTGGCGCGCTTTGGCTGAGGAGCACAATCTGCATTGATTGACCTATGCGATAAGCTTTCTGGAAAAAATCTCACAGCAGCTTACTAGAGAGGATTGACTGTAGAAATCGTGCAAATTTTATTGACCAAGCCTACAACAGCTCTAGCAGAATGTTATATAAACGCCTGAATCTCTCTTTGGGGTTAAATAATTACTTCAGCCGATCACTTATTTCCTTCGTTTTCCGTGCACGCTGCGAATTGCTCCAACTCAACCATAGATCATATAGAAATACACCCAACGTATGTTCCCTGTGCAATCTTCACAGCATTAAAGACACGACCCATTTCATCGCAATATGTCCAATCCTGCAGGAAATCAGGCTTGCCCATTGGCGTCTTGGAAAACTTGACCTTCCGCAGTTGATCTCAATCCTAAACGGACCCAACTGGAACACGCTGTACCAATTTTTAAAAGAGGCTTCTGTCTATAGCAGAGCATTATAGCAGAATATTTCTGACTAATCGGATATTTTATTCTATTTAACATGTACATTTTCTAAAGAAAAGCTGACGGCTACAAGCCATTGCTAAATGTATTATTGTTATCTATTTATTTATTTTTGTTAATCGAAAACGGTAAACTCTGTATTTAAAAAAAAACTATAAATTGAATAAATGAAAAAAATAAATAACGTACTACTACTGTACTGTAAAAGAAATTGATTACATTTGAGAAACAATTGCCATTTGTTGGGAACATAAACCGAGAATAAGTTTGTTTAAGGAACTCATCACCTACAGGTGAAAGAAAAATTGTGCATAGTAAACATTTAAACAATAATATTTGATCTCACAGTTCGATAAAATTCAACTTTTTTAAAAACCCAACAAAAGACCCTTGTAGAGTACCATGTTTAGACTCACCCACCAATCAATTCATATAGGCCATAAAGCAGATCTTAAAATAGACAAATCATCGTTTTCAGTTTTGCCAACTTAGGCAAAAGGTATCCGGAATTGAAGACCAAATCGCCCTTAAAAGTGTCAGACGCCGGCCAATGTTAGTTGTTGGTCCACCGCAGACCCACCATACCTATCCCATCATCCACCCACCACCAACAACTTTTTGCTAAGCCATGAATAAATTTAAGATTCCATTCAAAATTTGTTTATTTTACGTACTTTACTGGGACTTTAACTCGGTACCTCTCAACTATTGAAACACACTGACGACCCGTTAGCCAACTCGAATACCTGCCATGGCGTCGAAATGATATTTAAGAATGTACGCAGTGCGTTGTGTTTGC
>JAEIFU010004342.1:0-16226 GCA_018904235.1 Lordiphosa stackelbergi | reverse complement strand
ATCTATATTAATTCACTTTTTGGCCATGCTCTTGCTGGCCAACGCTGATTTATGGACCTTTGAAAGTTGGCAAGGATTTTCGCATCCGAAAAAATGACGGACTGTATGAGCTTTATGGGGACTCTAGTATTAGTCAAGCGCATAAAGCAACAGCGGTTGCGCGGGCTAGAACATGTTACCTGTATGGATGAACAAGCTGCAGCAAAAATGAACTACAAGAGGAATGTGAAAGAACATGGACAAGGCAAGATGGGACGACCAGGTGCGGAAAGACATTTCCAAGCTTGGTGTGAAAAACTGGTGCCAGCTGGCACGGGCAGGGGCCGAGACCGTCAAACGGTTGGGATGGCCAATCAGGAAGAAGAAGAAGATCTTATCGAGCAGCTTCCCCATAAACTTAATACTGACATACTCCACCATTGTCGACTTCTGACTTACAGCTTCATTGTATTTTAAACCAGGAATTGACACACCTCTAATGGAGGCATACAATTTTGGTCCACTCTAACAAAATAGTAAAAAAAATTATCAAATATTGTAAGTGTATTGTAATGAAAAACCAAACTCCGAAAAAAGGCAAAGATTCCGGAAAATACATACTGTTCTGTAAAATCTAAAGATTTGAAACGTTTACCCCTCAAGCATCACACTGGCATTTTATTTGGTTGTATGCTACTTGGAGTTCTTCCCCAAGCATCGCACTCTATATGAACTGACATACAATTTGGTTAGGTCCGATTTCTCATCCTTTACTTAAAACTTACAAATAGTAGAGTAAGGGCTGATTTCTATTCTCCCAGATAGCTGCCATGTGCCAGATAGCCGTAGATTTTTGTGAAATCGGCCCTTAATTGAGAGTTTATCGGACACATAGCAGCTATCTGGAAGAAGAGAAAATTATTGATAACAATTGTGTCCCTTTTTTTTAAGGTTTTTAGGTTTCACTTTATTTGTATGCGCATCGTCATTGAGTCCCAATCGTAGCTAGCGGTCTTTAAATATCTTTAAACAATTACCGACTAGCTAAAACTCTGTGCGAATGGAATTCAACAGCAAGTTCTTGATATTTAAATACAGCAACGGGATTTCAATAATTTCCTGTATTCTATTTTTTCACATATTGTCAAAATATTTGTTTTTCAACTTGAATTCAAATTCATAATACCCTCAGCTGAATACTGAATTCCACCTACTTCATGCGTTTGACTGTTCTTTGTTTCTGTACAAAAAATCGTATTTCTTGTATGTGAACGCGTTCCCTTGGGTGTGGCTAAGCTGCAGTTGACAAGAGCAACAGCAATAATGTGCCGTCGTCATCTCCTTTCGATTGTTATTTGCTTGAGTGACAAAAACAGCAGACAAAAAACAAATGCTTTTCCAATCGAGAGTTGGTTTTTAAAGTCAGTTGGTAGCTTTGAAGTGGATGTTGTTGTTGTTATTGTTGTTGTTGTTGTCGCTGCTTCACAAATTGCAAAGTTTTCTGTGGAGGTTGCATACAATTTGGATTTACCGTGTGCAAGTCGTAAAGGACTTTTTACAAGTTTTAAGCGACTTAAAAGAATATATAAGCATCAAAGCAAAACAAAAGGACAATACTATAAATATTTTGTATACAAAATTGGATTTATTTCTTACAATCTTTACTTTTTGGCTTTATTTTGAATTTAAGTCTATTCACTTTGCTAATGGGTTTTGTTTCTTTTTAAAATTATTAGCATGTCTGTACAAAGTCTGTAAAACTATGGCAATTAGAAAGATGTAATATTACATAAAGAAACTTGACTAACTAATGCTCTTAGTAGCTTAAGAGTTGGCAGATGACTAATAACTGTGGCCCAGCTAAAAGGCGAAAAATAAGCTCAGCGGTTGGTTGGTTGGTTTGCTGGCAGCTTTTGGGATTAACTTGCGTTAAGCAGGGAAGGAATTTAAAAAAAAGAAAAACCAGCTAAAAGGTTAGAGGGAAAGAGAGTTGAGGTAGAGCTGGCCTCAAATTGAGCTAAGAAGTAATGAATTTGTATGATCTAAGAGATGAAAAATTGTCTTAGAATTAAAAAGGAGAGCAAGACATTAAATTCATTTTTCAACGAATTCCCCTTAGTCAATTGTGTAAAATAAAATCAACCTATATGTAGAGTATAGAGTACATATATGTATGTAGGTGAGCAGGTGATCAACTACTTTTGTGCAAACTATGTCCTCACACATGGGACTGTTGCTGATTGAGTTTTGTCAACAGGCCTTTCGTGTGCCCTGGCAATCAAATGAAGCCATTTGCCATGTGCTCATAAATAAAAATCCTACCTACTGTGGTAGTCCATGCACGTGCACAACTACCCATAGATATATACACTCGTACTTATATTTAATATTTACATATATTATGCGGACAATGGAAATTGGAAGAGACAAATTGCCAAACAGTTTGACCAACTGACGAGAGATGAGAGCGCCATTCATTGAAGTGACAAAATAACACGAAAAAAAGTTAGACAAATTGTATTTGCTTGGCAAATGTAATAAGCACCAGCTGATACACTCAGACAAAAAGAAATATTTAAAACAACAACTTTCTCAACTAGACTTTTACTGAATCGTAGAGTCGTGTTGCTTATAGTTTGTTGTTGGCTTTAGAAAAATTACGCCATTGAGTGCCCCTCTCTATCTTAAAACGTTTAGTTTTCAAAGAATTAAGGAATGGTTTGCTTTTTCTTAAGTTAGGATAAGTAATAATTTTGGATTTTTTAGCTGGCTCGAGGTCAATGTCTTTTACGTGCTTATTAAAAACAAACAAACACGAGTTTTTGTTTTTCCAATATATTTCAAACTCCTTCGGGATTCGTCTTTAGGTAATTATAATAGATTTAGTTTGGATTGATGGCTTTAGTATTTCTTTGCTTATGTTGGAGGCTCGATATCGCTTCTTTAGTTTAATCCATGGGCCATAGTTTATAAGTCAAATCTCTAGTTGTTTAAACAAAGTTCGAATCCAAAGATTCTAGATTCTGTAAATTTATTTGGTTGTAACAACTTCTGGCATGGAGAGGTAGTTCTTGGCTTCAGTACAAACGGGCAAAGATCGCTGATGATTAGGTAGAGATACAGCTGTACGATCAACTAGCCTCCTTTGTGGTGTGTTGTGTTCCTGTTTTTGAAGTTATGTGCAAGCATAACAAGACCTCTAGCCAGATTAACATTGAAGGTTCTTTTTGTCCCCAAACTTACTTGGGCTAGGCACAGGGCTGTCGACAAAATTATATCGGTGAAATCGGTGGTAAAACTAGTAACAATTTAACGATGTCCGTTCGACATCTCATGACTTTCCGGGGCTAGCCGAATGCATTTGATTTTCCAGTAAGCTGCTTACTATTTATAATTTGACTTTGAAAACGTCAAATGTCATTCGGAAAGCGACTAATAGTTAGTAAAAACTTTAACAATTTTGCAATGGGTCGCTATTCGCTTGAAGAAAGTTGGGAAATATTAAAACATATTTCAAAGTGGTGAGTCCTCGACTCAAACTGTGCGAAATTTGAAAAAAACATTTAAAAAGAAAACTCGTGAAGCGAGTTCGTGAAACTGGAATGTTGGTGGATAAACCAACCCGTGTACGTACTCGTCCGGTGCGCTCGACCGAAAACATTGCCAGTCAGCCGTGGTGGTCATTTGACCGAAATTGATTTTCATAAATAAATGTTATGAACCAACCTTTCCAATAAATGTTCAACCTTTGAAAAATATCGAGCCGTTTTTTAAAGAAAATAAATTCAATTTTTAAATCTATGAAATGTAATCGCCGGTGTGAATGGTCCGGCCACTAAACGATACACAATTTCGAAATAGGCGCATACCATGATGTAATGCAGATACGCTACAGAGTATTCAAAGGTATTTAGGTATATAAAAGCAGGGCATAATACCGGAACCGGAACCGTTAACCGAAATATACCGTTTCAAATCGCGTACCGCAACCGTATCCGGAATCGAAACCAATTTTTTGAGAACCGAAAACCGTTTACCGTTATTATTGGAACCGATATAGCCGGAAACGAAACCGAAACGTTGTTACTGGTACAGTTTCAGTTTTATTAACTTTTGCAGAGCGCATGGAAGTTTTAGTGAGACGTTTGTAATGCAAAAAAGCAATCATAACACGACCTTTACACGATGACAGATTTTCTTCCAACTTTTTGGGAGTCATAACATTTAAGCACCCATCGATTGCCCCACGCGTTGGAGCTCAACAAATATTTGCTGGCGGAAGACATCTTCAACTCTTGCTCCAGTTTTGCGGCTGCAGATAAGGACTTTCTTCTGAGCCGGAAAGTGTGGGACTCAGTTTGCGAAATTGAATAGAAAAGCGAGAGAAATCAAATTTTTGGACCCTAGGTCTAACGCAACTCTAAGTACTGAGCAAAAAATACTTATATCAAGCTTTTACTTAATATTTTTGCACAAATTTCGCTGTTTGCTGATCAACCACTGCTTAATGATAAATGCAGTTTAAGTTCTGGTTCATCTGAATGCTCCGACGAAGTTGAGGCACATGTGATTTTGCAGGAAAGGATTCTTGGTAATAATCCTCCCCAGAATTGTGTTAAGGTTTCAAATTTCGTTATGGCTGTTCCAGCCCCCCAAAGCGGCCAACGCCAATCTTCTCAAAATCTCTTAGCGAATCGTTAAGAAGTTGTACTCAACCACAAGAATGCATATAGTGGACCTACAATATTCACGTCCAATTCGAAGAGTATAATTTTTGAGCATTTAATGTAATCATTAGATCTTAAATGTTAACTACGTAAAATATGAAATTTGAAGACTATATAGTTTTGCTGTACCGTTCATGTGTAGAATTTGGATTCATTTTTATAGAACAAGAAAAATGATTTATATTAATCTTCCGAGATTTAGTTTTTCCGTCCAAAAGTAACTAGTACTTATATCGGTACGTACCGCAGGTAAAGTGTGGGAATTTCAAATGAATCGTAACTAAATTCAGTGAAAGACGCGAAATGGAACCTTTAACCAGACATTCATTTCGGGACGTACCATTGATAATGGAACCGCTAATTCGTTGCGGGACTCAAGCCCACTTAAGAATGCTATATTGTGGATTACGTCTTTTTACAACATTCGAAGGAAAGGGATTCAATGTAACGCATAATTTTGGTTTGAATTTGTGATTTTTAGGTAGTGCCTAAGAATGCCTTCGTGTGCTATTAGAACAAACAAAAAAATAAACAAATTCAAATTGGCTTACTTACTTTCCATCTTCCACCGCTCACCACTCTTTCCCCTCCCCCCTCATTCTAACACATGTTTCTCACTACTCTCTCTTCCCTCGCTCACCACTCTTTCCTTCCCTACATTCCATGTTCCACCGCTCTCCACTCTTTCCCCTCTCGCCCTCATTCTAACACATGTTTCTCATAGCAGCTGTCATCTGTCCCAGAGAGCCAAGAGGTGCATGGCTTATTTGTAATACACATATACCTAATTTCTGTGAATGTGAGTCGATCCCTTTCATGCTCACTCTCTCACTCTCTATCGCTTTCTTAGCAAAACAGCTAAGTCCACAATATTGCTTGAGCGCATAACAAGCGCCCCGTACAAACTTTTCTTCGCCTTTTCACCCACTTCATGGACAAATTTTTCAATTTTTCTTTCTTAGTGCGCGACTGCATAACTAACTAAAGAATCACAATCTTAGCTGTTGGCATAGCGGTCTCACATCGCCGTCTGCAGAAAATCTCTCAAAATTTTTTTAGCTCAATTTCGGCGTTTTTTGTCCGATCTTATTGAGATTTTTAGAACAGATAGAAATTAGGTCTAAGTAAATAATTAATAAGTTCCATGACTTTGACAGTTTTTGACTGTGTGCGGCTAGGGGGTGGAGGAATTTTCTAAACTGCATACATCTATATAAAATGCAAATTTTTAGCTCTAACTCAAAATATTAGAAATTTTTTTAACCTCGAATCGAAATTAAAATGCCTAATTTTTTACTCGGGCTTGATTTTTCCTTTTTTGAGTAAAGATTTCTTGCCATTTTTCTCCAAGTGTGTGACATAATTTTTTTGTTTCCTCTTTCTTGTACTTTTTGCAGGGTCTGTGCGTGGCCACTTTGTTTTGTTTCTTCAATGGCGAGGTTATTGCCCAAGTGAAGCGCAAATGGCGTACGCTTTGCTTTAGCAATCGTCCACGCACCAATTCCTACACAGCCACTCAGGTCTCGGTAAGATTTATATTAAGCTTCAGTTTGCTTATGTTGTCTTGAATTAATTTTCTACTCGGGCTACGGCGCGTATGAGTAATGCAAGCACACACACACGTTACACACGTTACACACTGCACACACACACAGCTAATTGGCCTGCACATGATTAATCGCATGCGAAATTCTTAAAATGCCAAGCGAATCCAGCGCACCGTTGCCAACCTGCCTGCCAACCACCATGATAGAAAATTCTCAGTTCTTTTGATTGTAGTTCGTACGCTGCGGACCGCCACTGCCGGGCGAGGAGAAGGTATGACTAAAGGATATGTCGGCTAAGCGGCGCGCCTCCTCGGCGCCCCATCAACATCACCAGCAACAGCAACAGCAGGTGCAACAGCAACAGCAGCGGGCACGCAGTCAGAGCATGGGTCTGGCCATGTCAGGTGGTGGTTCCAGTTTTATCGATGGCTGGCGCAACAAAATACATTTTCTCAGTAATCGCCGCCAGACCGTTGACAATTCGCGCCAACGACAGCCGCTCATGGGGGAGGCTGCTGGCGAAACTGTGTTATCTCCAGCCACCGCAGGTGTATCCGACAACCCGACAATGATGACCACAATAGCAGAAGATGCCGTTGCCGAAGCAGCCGTAACAACATCTGGATCCGGTCAGAATGGCCTGGGCAATGTCATTGTCAGCTTGCATAATGGAGATGCAGAAGATGCTGACCAGCCGCAGATAGCCGATGAGGCACTTTAAGTGCCCCACTCTCTTCGTCAAGTCACATAAAAATCTCATAGCCTAAGAATGTAGCAAAATACCAAAAACAGAAAACAGTTCCCAGCCCACCAACAACTCCTCCCTGGCCGCAAATATCACTCGTCGCTTTAATTTATTTCCGTTCATTTCCTGTTTGAATCCTGCAATTCAATGTACCTTAAATATCTAGGAATTTATGTGGATATCAAATATCATTGTTGTCTCCTCCTAAGTGTTAAGTGTGTGTCCCAACTGCATGTCTACGTACATAAATAAATTATTTCCCTGTGGTAAGCTTAGCTTTCTAATGCTTTTAAAGATAAATGCTATGTATGTATGTATGTATGTGTGTATGAAACTGAAATAAATTTAATTTGAATATATGTAACTACCTATATAGTACATAAAAAACTACAAAAAGTGTTTCAATTGTTTAATTTGTTAACATTTTTGTTGGGTTTTTCATGAATGCCTTTTGAAATCAAGCCTTTAGCTTTTGTTTCTGTGTTACAGCCTCCTCCACTTCCTGCTCACAAGCTACCAGTAAGTAACATGACGAATGCGGCAGTGCAGGCTAAAGAGGAAAGTTGTCAACTCTGGATTAAGGAGCATATTAAGGCTGGTTGGTAACCCCGCCTTAAGTGAATGATATAAATTCTCTTTCTGGAATCCCAAAAGATTCTCCACTGTAAAGATCCGTCCTATCATCAGTAGGATTTTTTATAAAGAACGGAATAAGAAAGTTGTGCAAAATCTGTGGTTCTCGTTTGGGTGTAACGCTTACAGCTAGGTACTCAGACGCTGGAAATTTTGTGGGGGTCCGTCTAATTAAGTAGCTCAGGAAATCCGCTCTTGAGAATTGTAAGAGCGGGTACTGAGTAACCAACAGAAGCATGGACCTGCCAACTCGTTTTCTCCTTTACCTACCCATGAGAATTGAGCACACAATGAAAATAATTGAAGCTTAGCCGGTGAGCACTGCATTGCAAGTAAAACGCGTGTTTTCTGGAGATACCCAGCGGACCAAACGATCGCAAAAGATATCGCAAATGAGTGAATCGCGATACTTAACCCGACTAAACGGATCAGGAACAGATAGAAATATGATTCATATGTCGTTCAGTTTGTGGCGGATCAGGAACAAATAGAAATATGATTCATATGTCGTTCAGTTTGTGGCAGTGAAAGTCTCGCTTACGATAGTCGCAAGAAATTGGGTTAGCGAGCGTATTGCGATTTTCTAGCAAGTCGCATACTATATTTACTGTGATACGTTTTTGATTTCAAATATACTTAAAAAGTATATTACTTCTGAGCCCGCAATATCAAAAAGTATCGTAAAAGATATCGCAAAAAGACTCGCAAGAAATAGCGTTAGCGAGACTTTTACTTGTTACTTTCCCATATTGTTTCCCACAAAAAATTGCGTTTTCTATTAATTTATTTATTTTATTATTTATTTATAAATTCTTTGACATTTTAAAAATCATAGAGATAACTCTTTTATTGGCCATAAGAAACTATAACTAACTATTTATATTAATAGTTGCTATTTTTTTGTCAAATTTTTGCAGTCTCGTCAATCTTTACCGCGCATATTGAACAAAGTTTTGCCGCTTTTGCTTGAATCCTGCAGACAATATAAATATCAATTTTAATTTAATACAATAAGTAAATTTATAATGGTAACACTTACTCCGCACAGCTTACATATGTGACTTAAAGCCGTCTAGCACAATTATTTGTTCACTTAAGAGATTTAGACTCTCGCGCACGCGTGTAAAACCTTTGGCACGAAAGGAAAAAAGAACTGAAAAATTAGTTCACTTCGGCTTCACTTCATAAGACAAAATCAACACATCACTCGTGAATTGGTTTTTGCTTTCTCTCTATGTCTTGCATTTGGGTTATTTTTTTGCAAAAGGAAGACACGAGCCAGCCTGTTACTTTGCTGCAGTCAGAGAACGAGCACGGAACTCGAATTTCAATCGCTAAGTTCTCGCTGGAAAGCTCGTATAAATAAATAATCCTCCCGTTCTTTGTTTACTTGCGAGCTCGTATGTGAGCATTTATTGGTCCGCTGGGGAGCTCTCTTGTTTACCAATACAAGCGCACTTGTTTGTCCTCTCCATTTGGCCGCCTCTGAACCATATGCCTTCTCTCGTTCTTTCTCACGCTGACTCGCTCTCTGTTTATGCTTAACTATGGCGCTCTCTGGAGTCTGCAACCGTTTGAAATAACATTTTTAAAGTTTAGTCTTCGTGAAGACCGCATTTGATGAGCGATTGACTGACTTGGGCCTGGGAACATTGGGTTGAGAGTTATTTACGAGCTAAGGGTAATACTAACCTTCTGATGCGTTTTACATTGTCTTTGTATCAGTACGTCCTCAGTAGTCAAGTTCTGCTACCGCAGGTTAAAATAAAGGACACTGCTTATACCTCCAGCTTCACACAAATTGCATCCATGAAAGTGACCATGGCATTGCCCGCAACAGAGGGCTGTTTTGTTCATGTTATTATTTGGGACAACGTTTTCAAAACCTTCCATTTCGGAAAGTCCAACTAATGTAGCTTCAGGCTGGAAATAGCATGAACCATGAGCGCTCTCAAACAAGGTCTTTTAATCCCTTCCCAGTCGACCAAACCTCCGTAAACGATTACGCAAACGAGAGTTACTTGTAAAACTATCGCAAACAGATCTGAAAACTATAACAAAACGAATCACTAGTCGCTCGGCTCTTGGCAGTGAAAGTTCCGTTTTATGTAGCTCGCAAAATGATTCGTTTGCGGGCCTTTTCTGATATTGTTTACGATTTGTTAAAGGTAAAAGGTAAGTTTGTCGAGCCTTCTGCGATATCTTTTTGAAGTCACTTTGACTCGTATACAATATTAAAAAAGGCTCGTAAGAGAAATCGCAAAGGGCTCACAAATGTATCTTCACGCTTTCATTTCGTTTTATCTTCTTAAAGAAAATATTGCAGAATTTTATTTGTTTTTTTCCATAATATTTTTTACTTGCATCTCTAACAAAAAAAATTAAAACTTTATTAAACTAAAACTACTAACACATCTCAAAACTTAATAAAACCTAAGTCTTAATTCAACTAAAAAAAATATTTTAATATATGAAAAAACTTAAATTTCTAAAAAATAAACCAAAGAAAAAATAAAAAATGATACAAGAATGGAGAGAAAAAAAATTAAGAATTTTGTTGGTCCATGGATCCAGTCAAATTCACCGTCTTCCAGGGCGAATTTTGGTTTGAAACAGCTGTTTTCCACTTATGACTTAAGTTTTCCAAAACTATTTTGAAGATTGTTTCTCATTTCATATCAAATGCATCTTGATCTAATTATTTGATGTTAAAAATTTTATTTAAGGATATATTGAAGAAAAGTTTAGGCACAGCTGCCCCCACCTTTTCGGAAAGCTGGCTACGCCCTTGCCAACGGCACAGTCTTGCCACCTCGTCAGATGTAATATACCGCCCAGACCTTCGAATAAACTTGTCGTAATCTTTTTCCCACCACATTAGAAGTTCAGAAATCTGCTAAAAGTATAAGTAAGATTATATCTTGCCAAGAAATAAATATGTACGTTGCACATTATACCCTATTTACTTACCCTTTTCCTGCGGCCATATAAAGTGTCCTATTCCTACCAAATTTATTTTAGTGTAAGCTACATTGAATGACTTTACAGAAAAACCAAACACGTAGTTTTGATTTTGCTGATAAGGTACAAATTTTGGGGTTTTAGTATGGAAAATGTGGATATTTTTTGATAAAATCGATTTTTTTTTTTCAATTCAAATTTTTGAAACAAATAGTTGGTAGTCCATTGTTTTTTCATATTTATATATATCATCGCGATTATCAAAGTTATGGACCAAGAACAATACAAACAGAGACAAAATGTGGGTTAAATGTTCGGCTTTTGCCTGATATGATGTTTCTTCCTTATAAAACACTTTTTTAAGCCCGGTAATGATAGTTTAGCACGACTTTCTTAGTCTCAACTAGTATATGATAGTTTGGCGAGACTTTTGCCAACGCTTGCAGATTTGTCTCGTTTGTAAGTCCGTTAACGAACAATGTACGATAATTTCCATTTACTATGGTTCTCTGGTCGACTGGGCTGTAATAAAACTGATGTTGCAGTAGTCTCTAAGAGCGACAGTCCATCTCAAGAAGAGATGTTCGGCTGGATTAAAAAGAATGGGAAAAGCGAAGGAGGGACATAACTGTACCAAGCAAAACTCGTAAATAAATCTAAGTCTTTTATATCAGCATTCTGATATTTTTTCACAAAATCCATTTAGTTTCTAATTCGCTTATACTTACAACCAGGGCTGCAAACCTTCTATAAATCAGCAGGGGTTCGCTCCGGGGTTCGGGTTCATGGAGCAGGTTCCGAAGATCGGTGAACCTAGGTTCGGGTTCGAACCGGGGTTCAGGAATAATTTTGTTCTTCGCTAATTCAGAAAACGTCTAAGTAAATTGAAACAAACTAAGTGCCGATTTCTCTTCTTCCAGATAGCTGCTATTTGTCAGATAAGCTCTCAATTTACTCTGCTATTACTCTAAACGAGATACATAAGATGAGAAATCGGCCCTTCAACATGTTATTCATATATGGAAGTTAAGAGACTTGATAATATAATATTCGAGCTAAGATCATCGGATGTTTTAGCAGGCTGCAGGTCAATAAATCATGGGGCTATGAGTATTAGAGATATAATGTATCCTGTCTCTCAATTTTAAGTCAGCATTGATGTTCATATTTTTCGCATAGAAAATCACAGTGGTTAAGCGAGATGGGCATAGCGTCGTGAAATGCTTAAAGGAACAGCTGGTGTCGACTCCTCTATCACAACATATCTGTTCCAGCTTTCAAATCCGATTGATCGGAATTGGTAGGTGTTGTGATTTCTAAGAAACCATAAAAAACGACGAATATTTTGCCAAAGAGGTTCGAATGATATGGAGTAAAACGAATAAACGCGGTTTGAAAGGAGAACATTTGACAATTCCCATTCTGCATGATTTGAACGAAATCGAATACGGGAGCAGGGGTGGATATTCATGTTTGTTCATAATATTTCAAACAAGACACACACCACCAAGAAGGATGGTCGACTGTATAACTGTTTCAAGAACCTCCCGGTTGCAATGACTGTTTGGGAATGACCACAACAGACAACGCCAAATTGACAGAAGTAGGTTTTGTGTATGTGTGTGCACCCATTTCGGCCCTTCTGTATTAGTGGGGGAAATTTTAACACACTTGGCAAAGGTTAATCTTTAGTGTGTCTTCAAGCTTCTTTCATTATTACTGATTCTATCGCTGGATAAAACAAATATATGAGTAGGAAAAGTGCGATAGACTTATACTTGTGATGCAGGAACAGCTAATACAACAAATGCGACATATTTAAGTTCTTTAAGCTTTTAAGCGAACTGATTGCTTTTCGTCTTTATCAGAAGATAAATGTGGTACAGAATAATTAATTCTTTTATTTACCATTCTTTAAGATTTTACCTATTAGTTTCTTTTGAATATTAAATGAATATTGAAATATTGCAAAATATTTCTTTGAAAGCTGTTTTTATTCCTAGGCTTAAAAATTGTGGGAAATGGAAATCTTGACATTTACAGCAGCATAAAACAAATATAACATCTTTTTTGAACCGAACCGTTTTCAACTTTGTTTTGCTCCGGTTTAGGTTCGGGTTCGGGAAGAAAAAATGTTTCTGCCCCGTTTCAGGTTCGGTTCGGAGTTCAAGGATTCCCCGACTCCGGAGCAGTTCAACTCTAAAACGGTCTTGCAGCCCTGCTTACTACATTGAAGAAAACACGGAATGACGATTTCAAAGACATCTTAATTGTTTTTAAAATAGAGCATTGAATGGAAAAGTTTTGTTTTTTTTTAAGATAATTTAAATGATTTTTAAAAAGCAAAAAAAACCTTATTTCTATTTTAGTCGTATTGAGTCATGGGTAGGTAGATCCTTAGATAGGTGGATAGATAAAATTGAAGAGACTTAGGCTCTATTTGGGTTTGAGAACACCATGGTTTTTACCTAAAAGATATGTTTTAAGCCAGTAAGTTAAATACCAACTCAATTATATAATGTACCAAAGCTAAAAACATTCACCAAATAAACCGCATCTGTATCTTTTAAAAACTATAAAAAATAATAAGCAAAAAAATTTAAAAATTCGTCACTAGACATGTTTGACACAAAATGTATACAGTTGGCGCTTGGCTAATTTTGTGTGGCAAAAATATATACCAAAAGGGACGTCAATGCCAAACAAAAGGCAATGTTGAAATGTTGTCAACATTTGTTGACATTTATAGAAGGCAATTCGTTGGGGTTGACGTTTTGTTTTAGCCACTTGCTGTCCTGCCATCTGTGATGCTGTCCAGGCGCATTGTTTGTTTGTGATTTTAATGAGGTGGGTGAATGCAACCAACAACGTACTATGATTATGCTTAAGAGCATAAAGTCAAGGTGCTCATACGGTGCAAATTGTTGATGAACATGAGGCAGTCATGTAAATGCAAAAAAAAAAAAAAAAAAGTTTGCTCATCCTTAATTAAGTGAGAATGAAGCTGCAAAAGTTTTGGATTTAAGTGCAAACCTGAAAACTAAAACATTTATAGAACGAACTCAGAAAGGCGTCAAACACTTACAAAGGACTGAGCACTTAAGGCACCAGCTGAACTGGACACCTTGCACAGTCATGCTTTTGGCTTACACTCAGGAAAAATGGAAAAGGAATACTAGTGGAAACAAATCAGGAATTCATTTCAGCATAATTCATCATAATCAAATTAATCTACAAAACTTGGAAATGGCAAAAAGAAAAGTTTTTATTTAAGTTTTTGAACAAATTCAAATGTACAAAAGAAAGAAGAGAAGTGCAAAACTGACCAAGAAAACGGGATGGCAAAGGATTGTACCTACTAGTATATGCTTTTTGGCAGAAATTAAGCATACGCCCCTTGGAGCGGCGGTTGTTAATTGAGAGCTTCTGTGTGTGTGTGTGCTCAATTAAAAGTACCCAACCACATCATAAAATTCCACTAGGAAGCTGTCTTGTCCTTGAGTAGCAGTTGCATGCGTTGGCTCACCAATCCCAAAGGCTTACGTGGAACCAGATGACAGGTGGATTGTCTGGCACAAGAGAGAGAGAGCGTAACTAATTAGTTTTATGCCACATGTGTAATTCAGGAAACTTACTTGTAAATGATTTTCTCTCGATCTGCCCAGGGCCAGGAACGTTCCAATTTATCCAGTTTGAAGAGCAGCTGAAAGGGGTTTAAGTTACAGAGAAATCTTAAGAAAAAATGCTGCTTACCTTTTGGGAGGGCTCTGCTGTTGAAGGGGCTGTGGGTGTGGCAGGACGCAGTGTCAACTCATCGCACACATCTTCATTCGTCGCATCGTTTACACGCAACTTGGGCACATTGCGCAGATTCCAGGTGTAAGTGGTGCTTAAAAAATCACTGTCATCGTCATCTGAGTCGGAGGACAAGGACACTCCTTCCTCGTCACCCGCTGCCGGCAGCTTCATAAAATAAACACTCTCATCAAGCTCAGCAAGCTCATCATCAATGTCATTCTCGTTGGGTTCATTTGTGGCATAATTGGCTTCCGATGCATAATCCGATTCCGGCGTAACATCCTTCAGCACACCCAGTCCCTCATCCACCTCATCATCATCATCGAGTTCACTGTCTGAACTCTCGTTCTCCTCGTCCACCTGCCTTAGCTCATAATCTAACACATCCTCATCATAGGAACACTTTCGCTGCGCATACACAGCTGAAGCCAATTCCGCCTCGCCGAGTCTGTCAAAGGTGTGCGATACCGTGGCCAAAGTGGAGCTTAAGATTTTGGGTATTTCCGATATGGCCTTAAGCTTACGCTGCATTTCCATCAGACGTGTCTCAATGGAACTGGCCAAGATCCGCCCTGAATGAAATCACATAAATTAACTCTTAACACTGATTTTTATTTAAAACTCACACACACACAAAAAGTATTCAAGGGGGTTAAGGGCGTCTAAGGTGTAGGTAAGTGTGCGTGTGCGTGTGTGTGTGTGTACAGCTTCACTTGGCCCTGGATGCCGTGGGCAGGGCCAACAGCATATTCTCAATGGTGCTGGTTCTTAGCTCCTGATTGTCACCCACCTCCGCAAAGAAGCGACGAATGTTCCTTACAATGCGATGATGAGGTAGCTCCTGCCAAGGACGAGCAGTATTAAAAACAAAAAAAACAATGGCAATAATCAAGTGGTTCTTTCACCTCCTCTTCCTCGTCCGAGGACTCATCCTCGCTTAACTCAATCACCACCTCATTGCCCTCCTCATCGACTTCAGTTTTGGTTTTCTTTTTCTTGGGTTTTGGTGGCTCGGGTGGCTCATGCCACATTATGGGATGCCAACAACGCGAGCCAAGCAAAGGGGTTGGGTGGAAGTCTACAAAAAGATATAACCAGAAAGCCAAGTGAGTACACGTTGATGGTGGGGGGGGGGGGGACTAGGATGGGGGGGTTGTCATGCAAATGAAGTCAGTCTAACTCACCACTGGGCGGCGGCAGCGGTTTGGGCACACGCATCACAATCGACTTCTCTTCACCCGCCTCATACATGCCCAAGGGATCGTCCTCCTCCATGCTAGACACAGCAGAACAATTACATAAATGAAATGTCTTAAAATCTTTCTGGGGCAACCTACTTGCGCAGCAGGAAATGTATCTTCTTGGGTGTTGCGTTAATGCGTTCGTGTGCCTGGGCCAACGTCAGCTGCGTGGCGTCCTCTTCGTTTATTTCGAGTATGATATCGCCCAGACGTATGCCCGATTTATCGGCCAGTCCCTCAGGAGTTACCTAAGTGAAAATGAAATGGTTATCCTTTCACTTTCACTGACCGAACAATGTGAGTGTCGCCGCACAATTGAACAGATTTTGAGTTTGAGTTGCGGCAAATATAGTAAATTATGTATTCAGCAATGAGAATGAGATGTGACAGACAGATGCAGATGATACATGTATATGAGCTTACTGTATGTAGACCATTGCTCTCAAATACAAAAACAAAAACCACAAAAATCACAAAAAGAACAATAATTGGAAATGTTTTAGTTGATGAGGCCAGACCAAAGATGTACCCTGAATACTGCTAAGAAAAATAGAGGAAAGCTTAATTCGGCTCGACCCAAGCTATAAAAACAAAA
>JAEIFU010004341.1:0-16235 GCA_018904235.1 Lordiphosa stackelbergi | reverse complement strand
AAAAATAAATTTTCATTTGATTTTGAAAAAATTTGAAATTTTTGAAGGAAATTAAAACCAACTTGAATAGAAATTATACCAATTTGTTGAATAAATTAAATATATTTTACATTTGTTCGAGTTTTTTAAATTTTCTATACAAAATATGGATTATATGGACTGCCTTAGGGGGAATTAAACTAAAAATTTTTATTGTTAATAATAAATCATTTATTTATTTAATTTTCTTTTCTCCGCTCAAACGCGTAAAATGCGCAATCAGCCAAATGTGAAGCTGTTGTTTGTTGTTGTCGGAACTCAACCCCCCTCCCTCCCCCTCCCTCCCTCTTCCTTTGGTTTGGTTCCACATCTTAACCACTTTTTTTGCAACAAATCGCAGCAGACGCCTTTCACTTGCATGTCTGTTGCTCAGTTTGTTGTTACACACACACACACACACACAAATGCATATTTTATAATATTTATTTACATGAACAACAACCCACAACCGCGCCCCGCCCCGCCCCGCCCTCTGTTCCATTCCATTTTCTGGGCCTTTCTTTACACATTTTTGTTTTGTTCGCACTTCCTTGTTACTTTTTCGCTCTCTCTCTCTCTGTCGCTCTCTAAAGGGGCGCGAAAATTCTTCAAATTCTTTTTTTTATATACATTTTCCAGAAACAGCGGCGGGAAAACTCGTTTTTCCAGCCAACGCAACGCGCGCGCCGCATTCTTTAGCCTTTTTTACTTTACTCTGCTTCTTGCTTGTTTACAGTTAGGAATGCGGTCTCTCTTTGGGCTCTCGCCCTCTCTTGTGTGTGTGGATGCTAACTTGTTTACACAAATTCAACAATTACAACAACTTTGGGGTCGCCTCTCGCTGGCGCTTAAGTTGTTTTCCTTGGACTGCGCTGCTTTGGCCCCAATTTATTTGGTTCGAGAGAGAGAGAGAGAGAGAGATGTCGCTCTCTTGCCTTCGGCTCTGTTGTTCGTTCGGCTGTTTGGGGGCTCTGCTGGTTTTCTGGCATCAATTTTATTTTTTCTGATTAGTTTTTGTGGCGCTTTCAAACCGGACGTTTCGTGTATACGCGTCTCAAACGCCAGCAGCACACACACACACACACACACATGCAAAGAGAGATATACATACATGTACAGAGCTACATATACACGCCCCAAGTTCGTCGTGTGTTGTGTGGTTGTGTTAGTGTATTAAATAATACTCCACAAAAGGCCAAACAAATTACATAAAAAATAAAACAAAAAAAAGGAAAATACAGAGCAAAGTTCTCTTTAAACAACATTTAATAAGTGTTCTTCTCCGTGTTGTGTTCAAAAACAAATTAATGTTTTCATTTAGTCAAATTATAATAATAAAATAAAAGTTCCTAACAACATTTGTCAGTCGTTGTTGTCGTTGTCGTCGTTCCTGTTCCGTTTTCAATTTATTTTTTTTTGCGTCGTTGTTGTTTTTTGTTATAAAACATAAATATTGGTGTGAAAAATCATTATAAATTAAAAGACAAGAATAAAATACGCGCGCTTTGTGTGAGCAGGAGGAGAAGGAGGAGGAAGAGAGGAGGAGAAGATTGTTGTGTGTGTATGCCCATTGGAATTTGTACCCCGTCGTGAATCGCAATTACAACATACATAAAAACAGAGAGCCGCTCTGGCGCTCTCTCATACAACTGTGTAAGTGTGGGTTGGAGGGGGGGACCTTAAACTAAGAGAGCGAAATTGCATTCCTCTCTCTCTCTGTATATTTCTGTGCATTTTCATTCATAAGCGCATTTTACTACAAAAACAGCGGCAAACAGCAGCAGCCTTTGCTTTGCTTTTCAGTTTTTGTTTTTGTTTTTGTTTTACAAATTCTTTACAAAATTTTTGTCACACGTTTCTCTGGAATGGATATCTTGCCAATTTCAATGCAGGTAAACAACAAAATTATGCAAAACATGTCGCTGGGCCATAAAAAAACAACAACAAAAAATGTTGTTTTAAAAATAAACATTAAACCAGAAAAGAGCGAACGTTTTAAAATTTCCGCAAAAACAAATTCTTTTTTGCTAGCGAGGCGTAAAAATACCACGCCTCCACACACACACACACAACAGTAAACTATTATAAGAAAGAGAGGTCAGTCAGAGTTGCGTCTGCGGCTTAAATGTCTCTTGTCTATGGAATGAATTGGAATTGGCAAACCATTTCAATTACTTTTAAGCTTTTTTGATCGTGTTCTCTTCTTCTACAGTTCTTTTCGCCTTGAAATATCGATTACCCCACACAGCATACACTGACCACAAAAAGTATGCAGACACTAGCCTCTGAAATTGTAAGCTAGATCTTAAAGAACTTTGCGTTTTTGACTTAAAAAATTTACTCATAATTTAACTCAAAAGAATTTTAAGGACATTTTTAGTTTTATATTATTTAATGATCTGTGTTGAAAATTGAGCTATTTTCCCAAAGAATATAGCTATTTTGACGGAAACTGTTCAGTTTTCCCCAGAACCTGCAGTTCTGGTTATTTTGAAATAAATTTTTTCCATTTTCTAGCATTTTTCGGAAGTTTTAAAAATTCTGATAAAACAAGAATGGAATTTAGTTTTTTTTTCAACTTTTTGAGCTGTTTTGAAATTGTGACAATATTCAATTCAATTATTATATTCTAATCCTAGTCTCTATTCAACTATTTAGACTAATAAAAATCCCCATTGAAAGCTATAGTGGTTGCTAGATTCCGTAGTCCTTTTCTCTAGAATTAAATTCAATTCACTTGGGATTAAGCAGTCTGTTTCAGCTGCTCAAACAATTCCAAGTTTTGTTCTAACTGATCTCTAGTAACCGTAGATATAATAATCGACTCCAAATTCGGAACAGGTCCGTTTAACATTATATAATATTTATGCAGAATAGGAGTTGATGTTCATTTCCGTAGTCCGTTTCCGTTTTACTGCTTTTAATTTCAAATTTTCTTTTATCTTTGACTTTTGGTTGGCAAAACGATTAATCAAAATGTCTTAAAATTCGTTTATTTAGTTAATTTCGATTGATAGAATTTGGTTATTGCTGTAAATCTTTACAGATGTTGGTACCGGAAGGTCCCTGAAACAGCTGTACTGTCTAATAGACTCGTTTGTAGGGCGGTGTGTTTCTGTTTTAAAGTTATGAGCAAACATAACATGACCCCGAGTCTCTTTGTCTTTTATAGCTATTTTATATTAAATTTGGTCAATTTTAGCTTTATTCAACAACTGATTTAGCTACTTTTGAGCTTCATAAAGATTATAAATAAGATCCACTCCCTTAAAAAATGCCAAATTTTAATTTATATTCTCTTTATGGTAAGTTCTAATCAAGTTTTCAAATAATTTAGGCCAATTTTGTTCAAATACAAAGTTTGGTAAAGCTGTCTGTTAAAATAGAAGGTATGAAATAAATTTCACTTTCGAAAAACTAGGACCAAACACCTATTCAAACGTTTAACTAAGAACAAAAACTATGTCCTTGAGCTTTATTCAAAAATTAAAGAGTTTATCCCTATCAGGGCTGCAATTGTCACATCCTTTTTACCCCGACATGAGCCGAACGCTTGAAAAGGCTTGTGCCCAGCGGCAACCTTTGTCGCTGCCCAGTAGGTCAGAGCTGGTTTGCTTCAGTTTTGGTCTCTTTCTCTTGACCAACGATGCTTTTGTGTAAAGATTCCCAACCATAGTCCCTGGGGCATGTACTTACTAGCCAATTCACACCGAATGCTGGCCGAAATCATGCTTTACAGTGTGTTAGAGAGAGACACAGTCACGTTTTGCGCGCCTCTCTTTTTTGGGAAACCCTGTTTTGTTGGCTGCCCAGCGGTAGGATGAAGTAGATCCGAGCTGGTTTGCTTCAGTTTTGTTCTCGTTCTCTTGACATACGATGCTTTTGGGTAAAGAATCGCCCTGGAGCATGAACTTACTCGCAAATTCAACCCGAATGCTGGCCGAAATCATGCATTACAGTGTGTTAGAGAGAGACACAGTCACGTTTTGGCGCTCTCATTTTGGGAAACCCTGCTTTAGGGCAGAGATTCCCCAGCCAAAGCCTCGCACCAATCACTTGGCATTTTTTTTCCACTGATTTTTTAACTTCAATCGCAGTCAGCAGTACCAGACAATTTTTCCGCAACACTTCTCAAAAGCATTTTCTCACTTTCTGTCCTCTCTTTTTGGGGAACCCTGATTGCCATTACCTAATGAATTACTAATACGTTACATTGCCATCAGTATGAAGCAAATAATCCCGTAAATTTCTTTATCTTTCCTTTTTTTTTTTCTTCTTCCCTTTCCTTCTTCACTTTCCATTTTAAAAAATTTTTTAACTTTTTTTCGTCACGTTTTTTAACCTGTGAAAGTTTTTTTGGTTTTTTTTGCTTGGTATATATCTATGTTATGATTTTTGTTGTTATTTTTTTAAAAGAGAAATTTTTTCGGCCCCTAAAGGAAAAACAAAGACCATCGCCGCTGTTTTAGGGTCAGTTTAATAAAACATTTTTCTAGGCTGTTGCGATTATTCATGTTGTTTAATAAATTTTCTAACTTTCAAACCATCAATATTACGCTGGCTCTAGGTCTTGTTAAGCTAAGGTCCCACAGGCAAATAATTTGCCCAAATTTTCTTAAAAATTTCTCTAAATAGCCAAGATTATAGATTTTGCCGACTTAAAACTGAAACTATGGTTCCATACGTAAGCAATTTGATCAAAAATATCCGAAAAGTTTCCTAATTGGGTCTATTTAGTCAATTTTTCATCAAATTTGGGACCTTAGCTTTATGCTTGCACATAACTTCAAAAAGCATGAACACAACACACCACAAAGGAGGCTAGTTGATCGTACAGCTGTTTCATTGGTATCTCTACCAAATCGTCAGCGATCTTTGCCTACCTGTACTGGGCCCCAACGACTCTTACTCCTTGCCGGACTAACTTTCGTTTGGCTTTGTCACATAAAGCTGTATAAATAAAATAAACTCTTTATGTTGCCTGAAAGCTTCTTAAATGTTCTATCAAACACTCAAACTTGTCTAAATCTTTAAGAAGTCAAAATATTGAAAAATATTTAACTTATTTCCCAAGATAAAACAGATTTTCTTAACCAAAATGATTTCCCCCCAAGTCCAAAACTTTTAATCATTAGGTTTAACGATCATTTAAAGTTTCCCTGAGTTGAAAGTAGATTCTAGTAACCCAACCATCAGCTGTAAAATGCTGCACACAAATATTTGAAAACCTTTTTTATTTTGGTGGAGGGGAAACCCCAAGGGCCCGCCCCTCAAACACACAAATGCAGGTGTCTTTGCGAAGGTAAAACGATTAAGTAAGTGTTCGTTTGCCCGATCGTTCGTTCGTTCGTTCGTCAATGAAAACATAGTCTTTAGTGCGTCACACATTGGAATGCGGTTGGTTTAGTTTTGAGAATTTTGTTATGCTTTCTCTTTCCCTCGCTTCCTCCAAGTTAAGATATGACCTCAACTATAATGCCACAACACACCCACGCGCCCCCAAAAACCAAAATAAACATCAAAATGGGATTTATTGAACTCTGCCGCCTTCCAAAAAATTAAAAAAGTTGCCAACCTACTTTTTGGCACATGAAAAAAAAAACTGGTAACAAGGAAATACCCATTACATGAGAGCTTTGCCTCTAAACCAGCTCATTTGCATTGACGTCTTCATAATAAATTTCAAGATCTATAAAAATGTTGTGGAAAAGTTTTTTTTGTATTTTGTATTTTGTTTTTTGGGGTGTTCAAACCAAATATATGTAGAGCCCGAGCCCGCTACTCGTCGTTGTTGTGTCTGAGGCGTCTAGACAAAAATGACATTTAAATTAATCTATTTTATTGCCAACGGGCCAACGCCAGTGGACGTTGTGCCCACCTATACGATCCGATCCGAACCGATCCGATCCTCCCCCCTTTTACTCGCGAGCCAACGCTTCATTTCTTTTGCGGATTGTGTTTAATTTATATTTATAAATACAACAAATGTGTTGTTGTTGTTGTTGTCTACAGAATGTGCAGGCAAATTGAAAGAAGAATAAAATAAAAAAGTGCAAGTCGTTGTCTGCTTGCACACAATTTGATTAGGAACTGTGGGTGGGTGAATGAGGGGGGATTCTTTTGAAGAGCAAACCAAAATAAATAAATAAAAATTAAATTAAAAACATTTTTCTAGAAACATTAAAAAAACTTTTATTTTCTGTCAAGTTTCTTAATTTTTGAAGCATAACTTTGACTAATTTTCTTTATTGATGAAATTTTTGTACATTTAACAACTGTCAAGGGCTTATTTAAACTATTCCTCTTATTGGAACACCCTGTATTTTGATGTCACTTCCTTTAAAAACGACAAGTTTTTGATTTTAATATATTTTTAAACCTGAAAACTGAAGAACTCAATAAAAGATTCGATTTTAAAAATTTACTTAAGTCACTTTTTAAGTTTTTCAATAATTTTCTTAATTTTTGGAGCATAATTTTGACTAATTTTCCGTATTGATGAAATTTTTCTGCATCAAACATTTGTCAAGGGCTTCTTTAAACTAATTCTCTTAATGGAACACCCTGTATTTTGATGTTACTTCCATTAAAAAGACCAGTTTTTGATTTTAATATATTTTAAAACCTGAAAACTGAAGAATTGGATTTTATTGATTCTAATAAAAATTCTTTGACGATTTATTTAAAGGTACAATGTTTAAAATTTCACTTAAGTCACTATTTTTAAGATTTTAAATAATTTTCAGGAGATTGCCAATTTTGTCGTATGGGATACAGTTCGCTTAAAAAGGTAAAATTAACTTTCTTGAATTGTAGCCTTTGTTTTTCTTCCAATTTGTTTACAATTTTCACTTTTAAAAGATGAAATTCTGATTTTGGAAGACGAATTGGGATGGGCCAGGCAAACAATTATAGACTGGAAAAACTTTGTAAGGGAGGTTTATATAGATTGGTCTATCCGTGAGAGCAGTGGAAAACTTGGTGGCCACGGCAAAATCGTGGAAATTGACAAGTCCAAAATCGGAAGGCGGAAATATAATTGTGGTCGAGTTGTGAAGGGTCAGTGGATTTTTGGTGGATTCGTAACGAGAGTCCGGTAAATTTTTTGTAATTCCGGTTGAAGACCGTGGAAAGGAAACACTCTTAAAAATAATTAAGGAAAATATAGTTAACGGATCCCGATCATTTGCGATTTCTGGAAAGCTACAATTGCCTGGAAGATGAGGGGTTTCTACACCAAACGGTGAACCATTTTAATGAAATATTTCTACATCAAGGATACTATTTCTATTAAAACACCCTGTATCCTGCTGTCATTTTCCATTCAAAAAACTTTTCCTCTGTCGTTTTTGGTTTAAATATATTTTTAAACACAACTTTTTATAAACTGGGCTCAAAAAAAAATTGACTAAAGTCACTTTTTAAGATTTTAAATAATTTATTTAATTTTTTTAAGTGTAATCTTGACGATGTAAAAGTAAATTTACAACCTTAAACATCTCCCTTATGCCTATACCTCTACTTGTAGCACCCTGTATTTTCAGCTGTCCCTACCAACTTGTCCGAAAACTTTCATTGACGCATTTGCTCACCTTGTTTTTGTTTCTCTAAACATTTTTATAGCATTTTTATTATGATTCAAAATGTTTCTGAGAGTGTGTTAGTTTTTGTTGTTGTTGATTTTTGCATATTTTATTAACTACATTTTTCACATGTTATGCCTAAAGTTATCAACTTCTAATAGAAATGTAAACAGATGGCAATGAACTTTATGATATTTCAAGTCCTTGAACTCTTTGCTAAATCAGCTCAGCTTTGAACTTGACGTCAATGGTCAGCGGACCTGTTCTTAAGTTCCGCTTTTGCGTTTGCGCAGCTAACAGAGCGTACAGTAAAGTCCAAACTAATAGTCATGCTTTTGTGTTTTTTTTCTCTTACAGAGTAACGGTCAACAGCAGCAGCAACAACAACAGTCTAGCAGCGTTGCCACCTCAAGCAGCTGCAGCAGCAGCAGCAGCCCCACCAGCCTAGAACAGCAACAACAACAAAATTCAATATTGCTGCCACCACAGCTAACATCAACAACGGCAACAATGCCGGCTATGCCAAAGGAAAAAGCACCAACAGCCGTGTCCTTAAGTGAGTCAAATTTCTCGGAATTGAAACTGAAAGAACTGTCTGTTGTTGTTGGAGCCATGGCCACCAAAGCAGCGGCTGCAGCTCGTCTGCAGCAGCAGCAACATAACACCTGCGGTTGTGGTGCTGCCTCGGCCACCCCCTTAACAGCCACCACCCACAATACCAGCAGCAGCAGCATTAACATTACACACACAGAGAACAACAACAACAGTCGCTTTGGCACTAGCAACAAGTATCTGACAAATGGTAAGTGAGAGTGTTCTTATCAACATATGTTGCTTCAATTCTAATTCGGTTCTCCTCTCCTCTCCTCCTTCCCACTTAAAGGCCACACATCGCCTTTGGCGGCAGCCGTGGCCAGCAACAGTTCATCAGTCGCCACAACGCCGCAGTGCAGTAAAATGTGCTGTCGTCAGCAGTATCAGAATGGAATACGCCAACACCAGCAGCAGTCAACAACAACACAGCAACAGCAACAGCCACCCGCACAGCCACCCGCACAGCAGCAGCAACAGCAACTGCAACAGCCGCCCCGAAGGTCACCCAATGACTTTATATTCGGTCGTTACATAGGCGAGGGCAGCTTTAGTATGGTTTATCTGGCCGTTGACATACACTCGCGGCGTGAATATGCAAGTAAGTTAACCAACACCAATTCACTTTCGCTTTTTGCCGCGGCAACATTTCTATGGCCTCTGCTGTGCTTGGCGCCAGTGTCGAGAATGCGGTCGCCATATAGACGGACGGCGGCTGTCACCTGCTAAAAGTGTACAAAAATAGCTACAACAATTTTTGCCAACAATACAAAATGCAAAAAAAAACTGAACAGAGAAACCAAAGCAGCTGATTCTAGTTTCTATAGTTTAGTGGGGTAAATTAAAAACTAAGGGTAAACTTTTGTGGGGTGTACAGACTAAGTAAGCCGGGCAGGGGACAGGCGACAAAGTTGTCAAAGGCAAATTTAAAAAAAAAATCTTTATGGACTCAAAAAAAATTTCGAAAAAAAATGATATTTGATATCAAAACTTAATTAAACTAAATTATATTTATTTTATTAAAATAAAAAAAAAAAACAATTCAAAAAAATCCCTAGAATTCTGAAAAAAATTAACAGAAAATACAACCTAAAAAATTCTGAAAAATTAAAAATAAAATCTTTATGGACTCAAAATTTTGGAAATAAATACACATTTGATATCAAATACTTAAAAAAGTAAATAAGTAAATTAAAGTTATTTTATTAAAAAATCTAAATCAAAATAATTTCAAGAATTGAAAAAAAAAAAATGAACAGAAAATACAAAATAACAAACCAAATATAAAAAAAGACAAAAAAAAATTCCAAGAACTAAAAAGCGACACAAAATATACCCAAAAAAATTAAATTATAATCAGAATTAAAAAAAAAGACACTGAATATATAAAAATTACCATAAAAAAGCCTTAAAAATGTAAAAAAAAAATAGATTTTAAATTAACCAAAATTTGGCAAAATTTAAAAGACTACAAAAGAAAAAATTACTCAAAAAGTCCGTTTCACACAAAATAACAACCCAAATATAAAAAAAAATATACAAAACATTCCAAGAACTGAAAAAAAACAAAACAAAATATACCCAAAAAATGAAAATAAAAACAAATTTTAAAAAACACGACGACACTGAATATATAAAAACGACCAAAAAAGACTTAATTTACTAAAAAATTTCACAAAATCAAAACATAATACAAAAAAAAAATTTTTGAAATTAAAAAGTATTTCAAATAATTAGAAACCAACTTTGCTTTGATTATCTTTAGAAAGTGTTTCTATTTATGTGAAATACTTATCAAACTATGTTCTAACATGGGGCTTAAGGACAAGTTTTACACAGTGAAGCAAACCATGATTTTTTCTCAGCAGGCGAGAAACACTAGTGTGATTCTAAACATTTTGTTTAAAACATCTAGGAGAACTCCTATTTTCAACCTATGAAAACCTCCTAAAGTTTGCTTCAATGTGTTTAGCCCGACTTCGAATTAAATAGGGAGACAAAATAATACCAAACATTAACAAAATCATTAAAGTTAGCAAAAAAAAATACTTTAATTCTGGAGAAGGTTCGGTTTGGTGACTCGAACCCGTTGAAAAGTCTTATATTCGGGTTACGGGGCAGTTTTCTTTACTAATGTATTCATGCCTGTATTATTGCATGCAGTACAGAAAAAACGAGTTTTTCGACGAAGTTTATCGACTTGTTGGTCGTTTTGATATGAAATGCGTGACCATTTAAACCATACAATCGACACCGGCTTTTTGTGCATTATAATATAGAATGGCCACTGGTTTAATTACATTATAAATACATTTAAAATACATTATATTCCATATGTTTCCATACATTTTGTATAGGTCCAGCCAGACCTGAGGTGTACAACCGAAGGTGTAACTTTTTAAATCCTTTTTTGTCCTGTTCTAGGATCCTTTTTTAAATCCTCATATGCATAAATCGGTAGAGAATTAAATTTTAGGAAGCTACCTGGAAGGCCGAGTCGCTAGCTATAATAGAAATGTGTTAAATTTACGATCAAAGTCGAAAAAGGTCTGCCCAAACCCGGGTGTACAACGGAGGGTTAAAAAGTTGAGACCATCTTTGGGATTAAAAATATGACATATGTATATGTTGAGAAGTTAGAGTCCAGCTTACCAAGCTTCTAAATAACGTTCATTCATGTTAGTGCCTGGACATTCATTCATTATAGTGCCTCGCCTTCTAATTACAGGAATATTCGCAGTCTTTTACTATTTAACAACTTGTCTTATGCTTCATTTTCTTCTTAAAATCGTAATATGATTTGTTGTACATATGATTGATATGAAATAATATAATAAAAATGAAAAGTATTATAAGAGGCAGTTCCGGGTTCTACTCAGCTAGCATTTTGAAGATCATTTTACCAAGAATCAACTTGATGTGTCTTTTTCGAGCCCTTTTGATGATTAAAAAGAGATTCATTTCATGGCTCATGACTCATTCAAATGCTCAAAAAGTGATTCGTTCAAAAACGACTCGAAAAAGACTCGCAAATGACTCGAAAAGAAGTCGAAACTGATCAGAAAAACGGGATAGAAATGACTCTTTATGAAGAGTCGCGGCTAGGGTACCATATTCTCCCGACAAAAGTATCCCCAGCCAGCATTTGGAAGATCGTTTTTACAAAAATCACTTTGAGGAGTCCTTTTCGAGTCGCCTTGCTGATTAAAAAGAGATTGGTGATTAAAAGAAGACTCGAAAATGAATCGTGCATATGCTTAAAATGTGATTCATTGAAATGAGACTAACAAAACGTAAAGCAATCGAAAATTGATCGCGCGGGTGATTGAATAATGATTGTTTTTGATGATTCGCAAGGGCGAGTCATAAATGACTCCTTTAGAAGAGTCGTAAAAGACTCTTTCGGAAGAGTCACAAACGACTCTTAGGCCCACCGCACACAGACAGCGGAGCGGAGAGTAGCACATCAGCTTTGGAAAATCAAACGCACGCAAGAGCACTTAACGAGCCCGCACACCAACAGCTTAGCTGAGCGGAGCATTTTGTATGTAAAATTCGTAAGCTCCGCTAGTTCTGCTCAGCTCCGCGTTCTGTGTGCGGTGGGCCTTACAGAGGAGTCTCGGCTAGGGTACCATTTTCTCCCGACAAAAGAGTCATTTCGGATCGGAAAACGAGCGCACTTGTGACTATTTTAATCAGTAAGAGGAGTCGAAAAAGACTCGAATATGATCAAAAATTTCTTGAAATGCTGGCTGGGTCACTTATGATCGGAAAAAGAAGCGCTCTTATGACTATTTTAATCAGACAGAGGACTCGAAAAAGACTCGAATGTGATCAGAAATTTCATAAAATGCTGGCTGGGTATTCTTTAGATTATAAAAAGTTTAATCATTTTTCAATAGTTGAAATCAAGCGGAATAGAAATGTTTCCAAAAACACAAAAAGGCAATTCTTATTTCAAACTTTACATTTTTAATGCCAATTTACCCCAGATTTTAAGTAATGTTTCGTTTATTGCTGCGATTTCAAAACGTTTCCTTAAAACTTTGTCGCCTGTACAGTCCAAATAAGCTGAGCTTGTTACCGGGCAGTCAGGCGACAAAGTTGTCAACATTCTTATCAAAAATTAACAAAATGGGAACAACAAGTCAAGTATTTGGGCGTCGTCGTCTGCTGCTGCTGCTGCTGCGCTGCTGTGATAACACAAAACAGCCGGCGCCGACTACGTTCGCACGCAATTGACGTTTGTTTATCGATTGAAACAAAAAGCCGCCTGACGTTAGTCTGTCGCTGCTGCCCCCCCCCACCCACCCTCTTCTCCCTCCCTCCACTCGAGATCAGCTGTTGTGATTGTGATAGAGGCGTCAACAAGTTTACACACAATGTGAAACGCAGCTGCTGCTAGTTTGTACTTTTTTTCTCTAAAGCGCTTGGCAAATATAAAAATAACTTGTTTATTTGTATTTAAGCCAATTTGTTTGAACTTGATTTTGCAAAAGGAAAAAAATGCAAATCAATAATAAGCTAAGCTCAGCTAAAACATAAAACGGCACGTGTCGAACGGAACAGCTCTCTCTCTCTGTGTGTGTGTGTGTGTGTGTGTGGGATATCAGAATGCACTCAACTTGTTGATAAACAAAATTAGTTTGCACTTTTTGACATTGAGTTTTGTTATGGCGGAACTACACAATTTGTGGAGCAGAGAAAAAAAAACTACAATTGAAGGCAAATATTGGCATATTGAAGGTCAACATATGGCCACCCACCAGGCCAGGGAAAAAACGAATTTTACTCGTAAACATCATCATCAACATCATCTGGTTGTCTGGCAACAAATGTTGAGTAGCTCTCGCAATCTCTTTGGTTTTTTTGGTTGGTGCGTAAAAGGCGTTGCGCGTTTCTCTCTCTCATACACACACACACATAACACAACACAAATTTGGTTGCCTTTGCCTTAACAGCAATTTCATCATCTTTTGCAAAAAGAAAAAACAAAAAAAAGGTATGTGTGTGTGTTGTTCTTACCTGGAGACAGAGATTTTTCTTTAACCCACGTGCTGATCTCTAAAAGAAACCCTCTGCAGCTGTCTCTGACTTGAATTATTTCTGGGAATTTCCCTAAGCTAGTGGGAAAGAGAGGGGGGGGATTACCCACGCAACATTTTTGAGCGAAACGTATGTAAGTCACAGTGAAGGACTGAAAATTGGGTACACGTTGTTAATTTAACAAATTTTAAGGAAAATTTGTCTTAATTGCACAAATTAGCTAACTTTTTGGCAAATTATAAGTGATTTCCATCAAATTTCATACAAATTTGGTCAAAACTTGAAAATAAAATAGCTTAAATGTAAAATCTCAATTCGTTTCCACAAATTAAATATAAAAACAAATGCAGTCAAACAACAACTAACATAACATTAAATAATGATAATTAAAAATGCCACAGAAAGGTCTACCCGAAGCGCGCGGCTCTACACGAAATGTACGCGTGAGAATAATAAAAATAAAATACTCTGCGTCCAGGCGACAATTGTGTCCACAATGAAAGTGTCTAATAGGGTGTCCCAAAAAAAAAAATAAAAATTTGTTGCACCGGCATTTTCTGAAAGCCTATAGAGTAAAGTAGTAGTAGTAGTACATAGTAGTTTTAGTAGTAGTAGTAGTAGGTTATTTTTTTCATTTTCAGAATTATATTTTTTTTTTTAATACCGAGTTTACAGTTTTGATTAACAAATAAATAAATAGATAACAATAATACATTTAGCTATGGCATGTAGCCGTGAGCTTTTCTTTAGAAAATGTACATGCATTCACAGCGTGCACGGAAAACGAACGAAATAAGTGTTCGGCTGTATTTGTCGTTGAAGTAATTATTTAACCCCAAAGAGATTCAGGCGTTTATATAACATCCTGCTAGAGCTGTTGTAGGCTTGGTCAGTAAAATTTGCACGATTTCTACATTCGATCCTCTCTAGTAAGCTGCTGTGAGATTTTTTCCGGAAGCTTTATCGCATAATTCAATCTGCAGATTGTGTTTCTCAGCCAAAGCGCTCCAAACGGCAAAACAGTGAGATCGACGTTCCAATAAAAAATTTTGCCGTAGTGTATACAGGCGACTTTCGGGAAGGTCAAACGTCTTTCTCATGTCCAAAATGTGAAGCTCAGAGTATACGCAAAAAGCGAAGGAGATCAGTTTCTAGGTGGATTAAGTTCGGCGAAGTACGTGGTAGACGAAACTTTTGATAAAATATCTTTGAAGTCTTTCTATTTCCTCGTATGTCCTGAATCCCCACATCTCAGAGCCATAACACATATTGAACGGGCAGTGGCTTCAAACATTCGGTATTTGACACTATGTGTCACGTGTGTTTATCAGGGCGTGTTCAAGCTACTATTAAAGACTTTCATAGAATCTCAATTTTTTGCCTGCATGTGTGAGTTCAGCGACATGTTGGAGGACAGAGTAATTCCCAAATATTTAAAGGGAGAGTATTACGTTCGATTATTGCTGAATTCATGTGCCATTTCTCATCTGCGGCGATGCGACCTCGGTTGTCTCTAACGACCATGATTTTTTTTCTGTGTTGACTTCCAAGACCCCAATGGCAGCAGTATGCGTACAGTTCATCTAACATGTAGTAGTAGTTTGTTTATTATATTTACTGGTAAATCTTAAATATAGCTGGCTAACCTAATTACAATTACTAAAGGAAGATAAATAATGACAAAATTTTTTAAGCCTTTTACTACTTCTTGTTTTCAACATGGTTGTATAAAAACCGTCCGGTTAGAAATTAGCATAATGTCTTACCTGCTAATTGATGCCTGTTTTAGATAGGTGGGATCAAGAACTTTGCGGTATTGCACAGCGTCTTTGATGAAAACTGCAAAGGGGCTATCCAGTTTTCTCGGTGGGAGCAAAGCGTTGAGTTCGTTTTCAGATGGGGATAGACGCTTAAGAGTACAACATACGCACGTTAACTCCTTTAGATGGGACAGATTTCCAACAAAGTGAGCCACATCTTCCATTGGCATACTCTATTGCAGAGGGTACAATCTTGTGAGTTTTACTCCTGTAGGGTTGAAAATTAAGAATAAGAGTTTCACATCTCGTCCTGAAGATAGCGCTTATCCTCTCCACACCTAGACTGTCATCAGTAATTCTTCGATCCGAGGTTAGTCCAGTGCTCCTTTTGCTTGCACAATAAACCCGTCCCTTTCTACTTCTAGATTTTGTATTATTTGTGCGTGGGATGTGGCAGCCACAGTAGATGGTTTTCAATGTTCATGTTAGACCATATTTCAAAGAACTGGGATCTTTCGCCTTGAAGTTGTCTAGCTATGATCTTTGGCAGTCTTGAATACCATATTCATTGTTTTGTTTACGTAGTTAAAGTGGGTGTGCCAGTGTGTACGTGTGAAGGGCAGACCAGTTTCAATTAATATTGCATAATTTGGAGAAGTTGAAGAGAGCCTAAATACCTTTTTTACGAAGAATGTTAGGAGACGCTCGACATGTTCAAGGATGTATGGCCTCATACTTGCGAACAAAAGCACAGGATTGAACGTACTCCCGCTTGGAAGACTGCGTTTCCATTACGCGTTTATGGCCACTTTTGCATCTTTCAGCTTCTCGCGGAAGGTGAGCCTTAAATGACATATTTTGTTTCACATAGTACTCCTAGATATTTGAAAGGTCAAAATATGTTAAAATAGGTTAAAATATGTCAAAATATGCTCTTCTCAAAATACCACTAAAAATTCCGTACTTATGTTTAGAACGCAATTAATACTAAACTCGAGGAAGGTACTATACACAGGCAGGCTCTGTAAATGCTTCCTGTGAACTATTCAAAGCACAATTACGGTAAATGGTTTGGTCAACATTGTACTTCGTTTTCTCGTACGGGTAGAGAGTCGAATAGTAGTGACCGCAAAGGCAGTACCGAATTTTGTGAGTGTGTTCAGTTCACATACGAGCAAAAAGTGATTCGGGGACGCGAACCTTATCATAAAATATTATGAAATTTCCCGGTTTTGTA
>JAEIFU010004340.1:0-16237 GCA_018904235.1 Lordiphosa stackelbergi | reverse complement strand
ACACTGAGAGAAAAATCAAGCATTTTCGTACTTAAATCAAGAATTTTCAGTTTCAATACTTCAATAAGCCAGAAAATTCTTGATTTAAGTACGAAATTGCTTGATTCAAGAGCGTTTTAAAAAATCCTTAAATTCTTGATTTCAAGAACGTTTTGGATATGTTGAGCATGATTCGGGATTTTTTTTAAGAACTTTTAGAGCTCAAAATAAGCATGATCTGGACTAAATTAAGTACTTTATGACCTTAGTTTGAGATCGAATTATTCTCGAATATATATCGAGTTGTTCTTGAAATCAAGAATTTGCTGGCTTATTGAAGTTTTGAAACGAAAAAATTCTTGATTCAATCCCGATAAGGCTTAAAATCAAGACCGATTATTATTGAAAATTAAACGAAAACTGCTCAGTTTGATGTTATTTTATATAACTGTTTTTTTTTTTATTATATAGGAACTTCAGAGTACTACAGTTAACATTTTATGCGTTTTATCTTAAACATATTTAAATGGTTTTCTATTATTTAAAGGATATATGTGAAGCGGTGAGCTATCAAAGTCATTAATATTTTTTATAAATATTTTATCAATTGGACATACAATTTCATATGCCGGAAAATGGTTTTTAAAGTCTAGCACAGAGATCTTTTACATATTACATCAAAAAGTAGAGATAGCCTTTATAAAGCACTTGCTTCCGTTGTACTTTTGTAAAGTAGACCGTTGTAAAGTACTTTGCTGCGATGAAGATGGTTGCGACGATGCTAGATGGGATGAGCAGTCCAGCCATGAGTCAACTTTAGATGGAACCGAAATTGTATCGTTGTCGTTCAAAAGGTATCTGTATAAAAACCATAAAAACATAGTAAACAACTTATTATATTTTAGTTTCGTTTAAATGTTACCTTTTTTTCCACTCGAATAATTTTTCGCGGAATTCAGCTCTAAGTCCCAGAGGAGGAATAGCTTCTTTGACATCTTCAGCGGTCATGTACTGCAAACGTTTAAAGGTGAGCTCTGCAGCTGTTAAAAATCAATGAGCAATAAATGTAAACAAAATTAAAACAATAAATAAGTATTGAAAATATATAAAGTGTGTATTTTACAGAGCGCAAGTGCGCGGCATGCTTGCCCCTAAACAATTTGTCAAGAAAGCGTTTTGACAAGTGTGTTTTGTAAAGTGTGTATGGGTATGTACCCATTTTTCAACGGCGTCATTTATCTTTGTATGTGTGTGAAAAGAGTGTGCATGCACTTCTATTCTGCCATGTCTCTCTGTCCGTCTGCCAATGAGCATGTGTATGTTACTTAAACGCAGTGTAATAAAGTTAATACAGAATTAATTCAATAAATTCTGCATTACGAATTAACTTTAAATTTTGTAAATAAAAATTTGCGTCTTCATGCACAGTGTTTGGACACAGGAAAAATTTGTTTCCTATAAATGCCTATTTTTTGCAATATTATTGAAATATATATTTTTTTCTGTAGACGCAAAATTTTTATTTACAAAATTTAAAGTTAATTCGTAATGCAGAATTTATTGAATTAATTCTGTATTAACTTTATTACACTGCGTTTAAGTAACATACACATGCTCATTGGCAGACGGACAGAGAGACATGGCAGAATAGAAGTGCATGCACACTCTTTTCACACACATACAAAGATAAATGACGCCGTTGAAAAATGGGTACATACACACACTTTACACCGAATTTCACAATTTGTAGTATTATTAAAAATTGAAACATAACAGAAAAACTTAATCATTATAGCAATAATTTACACTTACCTCGCAGATAAGGCAATACTTCTGGAAGATTTATTTCATGTAGAAAATTATTCATTTCCATGTCTTCGTTGCTATTCCCAGCTTGTTCATTAACATTTTTAGTTTCGGAGTTGCTTTCACTGCTTTTACAACTTTCAATGTTGTCAACGTTGACGCGGAACATTTCTAAAATTTCTGCAATGCCGGCTTAATAAAACGCACTTTTTTCCAGAATTGTCACTTTCACACGTCTTACCGATGTAAGAAATCTAACACAAATGATCGTCGTCAAAAATACAAAGCAGCAACGCGTCGCGGCGTCGGACATGGACACACACACAAATGCACTGATTTATTTTGCAATGCTTCGCACACAAGCGCATACTCGCCACCGCGTCGCCGCTACCGAATCCACACAAGCGACGCGCAGCGACAAGTCCTCGCTTTGCCAAAAAAATAAATATTTGTTTTCAAACCAAGACATTTTGGGATTTTTTTAAGAAAGTGCGCTCTCGTTTTTTTTTACGTTCTTATTTGAGTTAGCCAAGAGTAATTCGAGCTTAAAGTAAGAGCTCGCTTTTACATCAAGAACGTAATGATCTTAATTTGAAACTTATTTTTCATGAATCAAGAATTTTATTTCTATTTTTGATTTTTTAACGGTCAATTTCGAATTTAAGAACGATTCATACTAAAAGTAAGAATTTTCAAGAGCGAATCATTCTTACAAAATTCTAGACCGAATCAGGATAAAATCAAGAGCGTTTTTTCAAGAGCGAATCGTTCTGCTTTTTTTTGAGTGCACTCTATATAGAAGTTTCGGTGAATAAATAGTTGGGGGGGCCCCCGCCGCCCCAAAACCACAAAAAAAAAACCAAAACACCAACAAGCGTTTTTTTTTTTTTTTAAACGAGAGGAGAAAAACCCGCGACCTAAAAAAAAAAAATTTAAAAAAAATGGGGGAAAAAAAAAAAAAAAATGTGTTATCCATAACCCAACAAAGAAAATGCAGAACAAAAAAATGATAAGTGTCTAGTGCACTTAGCCGCCAGAATAGGCATCAACAAATCTAACTCCAGAGCAGCCAATAATTCCTTTTATTCATAGTTTGTTCATTTTTTTTTTTGTTATACATTCTTTTTGTTCTGATGCAGCTGAAAGCAAAAAGTTGGAAAGAAATTGAAAAATAAGGGTAACCCATATAAAAGGCTAATGTGCATGAGAATTCAAAGCAAGTGATTTCGATCGGCAAATTGGTGTAATAAAACAAAGAAAAATAGTGTCAAAAGCAAACCCAAAGCAAGAACAATGTCAACGAAGTGAACTATACCTGAAAAACCCAATCCAATCTCAAGTCTCTAACCATACAATTTTTAATACACCCTTTTACATGGACACCGTCGAAAGTACTTTCGCCGCTGGACCTGAGCATTGGTAAGCTGGAAAATTTTAGCCTTCTATTTAAATTGTTTCAGTGACTTGCAATTGGATCGGAAAGTGTCTCTCAGCCAAGTCCTAAAATGCTCTGATGCCAGCAGCCACCTTCTAGTGAGCTTGCCTACAACAACTTTTAATTTGGGTTGTTGTTTTATTGCTTTGTTTGTGATTTGTGTTGGCAAATGATAAAGACATCGACTGAGTGCATAAGGAACCTAAGAGAACTTTACCGTACACCCAACTGATACTGCTTGTTGAAGCCCAGTTATGTTTTTGTTGGGATTGCGATTCGTTGGCCTGACTGCAGCCTCTGTATCAGCTGTATGTTATACAGCCATGGCACAAAATATTATGTCCACCGCCTGTTAATCGAATCAAAGATGACCATTGCCAAACGAAATCGCTGAAATCGACCATATGACGAATGATCATATAATTTTTGCTCTATAATTCAAACTCAATATATATTTTTATTTTTATTGTTTATTATAAGCACCTCTATATGCATAACCTTAATCTTTATTTTTTTAGAATGTTTATTATAAGCACCTCTATATGCATAACCTTAATCTTTATTTTTCAGAAACTTGTTTGTTTTTCGCTTGCATCATGAACTAATTTACTTTGAATATAAATCTGAAAGAATAATCTTTTTTTAAGACTAATAGGAAATAGAACTGAGTATAGACATATAAGGATACAGATTAGTTAGTACATTGCTAGTAAGGTAAACCAACTGAATTGATTCTCAATAACAAGGATGAACGAAATATTTAATAATAATTATAATGTTAATCATAGTTAAAAAATTTCGATGCCGAATTTTGATAAGAATAAATCAATTATAATGAAGTTTAACTAAGCGCTTTATTATTCTGGAAGTTAGGAAAAGCGGACCCGAGCAAAGATGAACATATAATAGTGCGCGATAAGGAGATCGTCTTAAAAATGGATGTGCTCTTAGACGATCGTGGTAGGGTGGGGATACGCGGCTCCCTAATTCCACCTAGGGGTAGCCAACAGCCACTATCCGACAATAAATAGGTGTAGCTTTCCTTCTTTTCTTTAGTTCTTCTCCTTGTTCCCTTTGTGGTGTTTTCCCTTTCCTAATGACCCCAAAGTTCTGATTGATTGATAGGCGATCTATTCCCCAAAACAGCACGCGAATTTTAATGATTAATAATACAACTTGGATCGAGCATGTAGCATCGCGGTACCATTTTTGAACCCCACATTGCCGACGAGACAGAGCCGGAAATCCTTGGGGTCCGCAAAAAATGCGTACCCTTCCATCAGCTCGGCTAACTGCAGCTATTCGTTGTATGTTACAGATGGCTTTAAAACTGACGGTGGAGATAGCATAGAAACAGACGGACAGGAGATGCTTCCTTCTCAACGTAACAAACATCCGGAATACTTGAGTATACCCTCTCCAAGGGTATAAAAATTACTTATTTTGAGACAGGAAATTCAAGCCAAATCTGTTATGGCATTTTAGTTTGAGCAGTAAAAGCTGATTCTTCAGCTTAAATCTGTAAGCATTTGCACTGTCATCTGGTCTATATTGAACTGAAACAAAGCTTATCTTATTTCCAATTGTTTTCAGTGTACCTTTTCTATTTTTACATAAGCTTTGTTTGCCATTTTCACTCGCGCATTATGTGCGACAATTTGCAACATGTGCGTTTGGGGTCGCACTTGAGTGCCAGCCAGCATTCTCGTTCTGGTCTCATCGAGTGCCTTCAAATTGGCAACGTTTAAATGACTCCCTATTGCCCGTTTCCCTTTCTCATTAACCCAAAGCCCAAACCCCAGTGACCAAGCTGCTCCTGTTAGTTGCTGGTCAAAGCAATTCGTTACGCATACGCCACGTTTAACCCTTTTCCAAGCACCAACAAGGAGCCACATGGAAAAAAGAATAAAGAAAACAAAAAACTTTTCAAGCAAACTAAGCAAAGCAAAGTCAAGTGGAGGCAAATTGTCAAATGGGTTTTGTGGCTGTAGTTATGAAGGGCGAAATTAGCGAAGTAATGATAATTGCTTAAAGTAGACGCGCTTGGTAAAACCAAAGACCAATATAATCTCTAAGATGCCGAACGGCCATATATTGGTTTTGCACTATGCAGCTATTATTTTGGTGGCGACGAAACTCGCGCTCTTTCCGCTTACACAAAGTTGAGAGCTTAAAAATCTAAATATAGAATGCTCATGCTTGTGTGAGTAATGCTTGAGAATACGTGTGCACACTTACAGTCGTCGTCTGTCGCTGTATGCGTACAAAAAAGCGGCTGGCTCTACAGCGCTCTCTTTCTCTGGCTTTTGAAAGAATTTGAAGAGAGCCAAAAGCCAGTTGAAAAGCCAGCACCGGAAAATCGTGTGCAAAAAAATCGTGTGGCGTTACTCATCTTCGTATTCTAATGTCTTTGGTAAAACTATAAAATAATAAAGACTGAATCGAATGTCTCTGAGGATGATTCTTATTTAGAACCTCAGTTTTTTTTAACAATTTAGAGCATTACTTCAAACCACCGTTAATCAGAGCAGTTATTCAAGCTCTGACACAGTGCTCTTATTTAATTATTGGTGATTAATATAACAAAATTCAAACAATTCTTTTAATACATATTTTTAGATGTGATTAACATATTTAGTCGTATAATGTTTCAATGTAGACGTAAAAAAATATTTTATTGTCTCCCTTTGCACATACGCCTGTTAAACAATGGGGGGATATGTTTTATAACAAAGAGAAAATGAGCAATTTGATTGTATTGAGCGACCTGCAGAATATTTAATTTAACAAGGTAATGCCGGCTTAAAGTCAAAAGTATTTTTGCACAAAACATTTAGACCCGTTTTCTCATGTTGCTGTTTTTGCAAGTCTAGGTGGATTTGCTGCATTTGCTTTGCTCATGTCCAAGGTTAGCCATCTGGATGGATTTCGTTGCCATCTACTTCATCCTTATTGATTTGAAAACCATGTACATGCTTAACCAAATAATTAGGGTGTTCACTTTGTTGAGCACTTAGGCACTTATGGAAAAGTGTAAGCATTTCCAACAACAATTTACTTTAAACAAATTGTGCACAGCTTGCTCGACCTAGACCCTGACTACGAAAAGTCGGGCACTTGTGCCCAAACAGTGTGCCCATATTTTGTGTAGAATAATTGTTATAATTCTGTGCTAAAAGTGTAATACAAATTCAATCAGTTTGTCATTACAGTCAACCAAAAGTAAGACCAGCAGTTTTAGTTGATTCGAGAGTTGCTTAGAAATGGGGTAACTAAAAATGTCGACTGAGGGTGGGCAGAGTCAGCCGCAATCGACTTCTTAGAAAACGCTGAGAGTGTCTACCAACTTGGTAGTACCAAGTAAGCTGTTCCTATAAACTTTTAAGTTGTGGTAACTGCGCGGACGGCATCTCATATGCGTAGTTTGTGGTTACATAGTACTAGCAGTTTTACTGAATAGAGAAAAATAAACTTCATGTTTTTTTAGCAGGTTTTTCACATAGCTTGATCTCGCTTCATGAAAAGTTAAATTCGCAAGTTGCTGACGCTCAGCTTCATTGCGCCAATGTATATACTGCGACATAAGCCGCAAAAAAGCTGTAAATATCACTTCGTAACATAGCTCGCAAATAACTCTCAACCCAATGTTCAGTTCGCTCTGCTCACGTCACTGACCAAAAAAACAAAAACAAAACGGGCTCGGTCTTCCCTCAACCGAATTTAAGCAGCAATTTCGCTCACTGCTCGGTGGCCGTGGTTGAACACACAGCACCGATCGGTCTGAGAACAACCCCATTCCAGGCCCAATTCAGTCAATCGCTCATCAAATGCGGTCTTCACGAAGACCGAACTTAAAAAAGGTTGTTTCATTCGGTTGCAGACTCAAGAGAGCGCCAGAGTTAAGCATAAACAGAGAGCGAGTCAGCGTGAGAAAGAAAGAGAGAAGGCATATAGTTTTTCGCACACATTCATATTGTTGTTGTTGTATTACACAACGATGCATACATACAAAAAAGACCTTTTGAATGCGTGAATTTTGGCAAAAGGGCCCGAGCCAGACCTGACAGTAAAATTTAAAAATAAATGTGTTTCTCTCCTCTCACAACCAAAGAGAGACAGAGAGCGTAGTTGACGGTTGGTTACCGACCTTTATTAAATGTGATCGCGCGAAAGCGGTCGTTTTCTGACACAGGCAAACGGGGGACCGTTTTATGCGACCTCTGCTTCGTAATCATGGTTAAAGTTCCACCATCAGCAATTCCAAATATTGTACACATTTTTCGAATAGATGCACTGCCTCCAGAGGAGCCCAAATGGAACAACACTATGGCGAGATATAAATCAATTGGCATTTGATTTTTTAATCCAGTTGTTGCAAAAACTTTGTCTTTCCTTATCAATTCCAGCAATATTTCAAATTGGTTCCGAGTCACGCTCAAAATTTGCTTAAAACGATGCTCATCACATGAGGAGAGGATGTTATTTCGCCAACTCATCCATTGCGAAATCAAGCTGGTTTGGTGGACATACATCTGCAAAAGTCGACAACAATTAAACGTGCATATTATTAATTGCAAAATAGGCACCTTCAATCATTTCAACTTCACGATTCAATTCGCTTGCTTTCCGTTCAAGAATAATATCTTTAATGCTTTTTAGTTGGCATTTTTTTATTTATTTAATTTTTTCCTCAGCAAATCTCGAAAAACATAACAGTCGGAATGTCAAACGTAATTGTGCACAAATTTCGTGCACAGGGGCTGTTCACAATACTACTCAGGCAAAACTGCTCATGTACCTATGTGCTCAACAAAGTGAATACCCTAAATGCATTTTTATTTATGCGCGCATATGGTCACACTGAAAATTATTTAAAATAAAAATAGAACTGCTGCTAAATACAGTTAAGTCTGAATTGATAAAAAAGTAAACCCAAAGTGAAAAATATTGAATGTGGCTTTTGTATGCAAGACACCTGCTGACATAGCCGAAGAGGCCAGATCCGCATTTTAATTCCCTAGTTTATTGCTTAAGCTAAATTCACACAGGCCGATAATTTAGCTAAATTTTTATTAAAAAAGAGATGATTAAAGATTTTACAGGAATTAAAACAAAAGCTATAGTTTCATACGAAAATAATTTGATCAAATATAGCCGGAAAGTTCCACAAATTGGCATATACGGCCAAATTTTCACAAAATTTGTCCAAATTTGACGCGCAATAAATAAAACAATAGTTCAGCGAGTGGCAAGGCGTCATTAGTGACTTTTCAGCCCTCCCGGTGTGACCGTGGCTCAAACGCCCAAATTCATAATCTATCTGCATGAGACAACCGATTGCCCAAAATCCACCTAGTTGCGAAATCTAGGTCGATTTCGATTTTAGCAAAAACAGGAACATGAGAAAACGGCCCTAAGTGAATTTAATTCCGCTGGCTTTTCTTTTCGAGTAGTTATTCTAAAATCTTTGGTTTATTACTATAAACCAGGGTTCGTATACACAACAAAAGTACCGTACACAACAAGTACCGTACTCAGAAATGTACGGTACATTTTTCGTTTCGTACTGTACGAAACCACAAACCACTGACATGATTTTTTACTTGGTTGGCAATTACGTTTTTCATAATTACTATTTATATCTTCTTTGGATTTTTTTCGTTATTTAATAAGTCTTCAGTCATTTTTATCCTCTTTGGTATTTTTCCGCGATTTAATATGTCTTCAGTCAGTGCACCTATCACAAAGTCTGTAACTAAATTCGTTTAACACTCCGTGTACTTAACTAAAAACCATTGTGTACTTAATTGTACGTAACTAAAATTGTTTAGTACGTACGAGTGCTGAACACAAAAAAGTTCGGTACTTCTTTTTTTCGGTCGGTACGTTACGACGCTGTACCGTACTTGCTTTTTTCGGTCGGTGCGTTACAAATTATTTACCGTACTTGTGATTTCGTACAGTACGAATCGTAAAATGTACCGTACTTTTATGAGTACGGTACTTGGTTTTGTTCAGTACTTTTTAAGTACTAAACATAAGTACGGTACTTTGTACGGTACTTTGAGAACCCTGCTATAAACTTTCGATAAACGTTCTTTTATTATAGTGCTCTTAGACCCAAGTTTCTCAACTTTGTTAACTTCTGCTAAAGCTCAAAAAATAAATTCTTAATAAGAGTGTTCGCAATTCACTTTTAAATGAACAAACTTTGTTCAAGCCATAGAAAGCAATAAACAAATATCTAATATAAAATCTGTAAATTATGTTATAGATTCCTTCAACAATTGTCCAATAGAACATACGTTGACAAATGTTTTAAAATTTTGAAATAGTCAAAAAAACGATGACTTGAATTAATTGCCTTTACTATACTTGCTGTTCCAGCAACTCAGGTATCAGTCGAACAAGCCTTTTCAACAATTAAGTTTGATCTTTCTGATCTAAGACCTAGTGAAGCTAGTTAAACAGCTCCTAGAAGATATAATGCTTATTAACTTAAACTTAGCTGTTCTCAAATGTTGCAAAAATTGATTAAATTTGATAACTTAAGTAGAATTCTTGAAATATAGAATATTATTTAAACACATATTTTATGTTCAAGCGAACCGAGGATCGAACTAAAACCTAGGGTTCAGGAGTTCCAAGAACCTGTCCGCGAACCGAACAACGTGTTCGAGCCCCCGGATCGAACCTTCTGCAAAATTTTGGAGGTTTGCTGTCTTGGTAGTGAAATCGCTGTGTTTGTTTAGCCACCCTCTCTCACTTTTCTCTTACAATATTCTGTTGTTGTTTTTTGTTTATTTTGTCTTTCGTGTTTGTAAACAGTTTTTTTTTGTTTTTTTTATGTGGTATGACGACCCCTAGACTTCAATGTTGTTTCTGTAATATTTTTTGCAATCGTCTGTTTGTATTTTAATGTTAATCATTTCCGTACACGATCAAATTATTTGGTTTTAAAAGTATTGCCTTTGAGTGAGTGAAATGAAAAGATATTTTAGATTTGGCATAAAAAGGGAAAATATTTTATCTATCCAATATTTATACCCTTGGAGAGGGTATATTAAAATTGTCCGGATGTTTGTAACGCACAGAAGGAAACATCTCCGACCACATAAAGTATATATATTCTTGATCAGCATGACGAGCTGAGTTGATACAGCCATGTCCGTCTGTCCGTCCGTCTGTCCGTCTGTTTCTATGCTATCTCCTCCGTCAGTTTTAAAGCTATCGTAACCAAACTTTGCACGAAGTCTTTCGGTATAAATACGCTGCACATTTGTCGGAACCGGCCGGATCGGATGACTATAGCATATAGCTGCCATAGGAACGATCGGTTGAAAAAGTAGTTTTAGTGAGAAAAACTTTTTTGTTTTCAATGCTATCGCTCCCAGCCCCCGTATTTATAAGTTTCTATGATTACACATGATTCCACTGAGATTTATCAAAATCGGACAACTATATAGTATAGCTGCCATACAAAAGATAGGTTTGAAAAAAAGTCTTAGTGAGAAAAACTTTTTTGTTTTCAACGCTATCGATCCCAACCCCCGTATTTATAAGTTTTCTATGATTTCACATAATTTCACCGAGATTTATCAAAATCGGACATCTATATAGTATAGCTGCCATACAAAAGATAGGTTTGAAAAAAGTCTTAGTGAGAAAAACTTTTTTGTTTTCAACGCTATCGATCCTAACCCCCGTATTTATAAGTTTTCTATGATTTCACATAATTTCACCGAGATTTATCAAAATCGGGCAACTATATAGTATAGCTGCCATACAAAAGATAGGTCTGAAAAAAAGTCTTAGTGAGAAAAACTTTTTTGTTTTCAACGCTATCGATCCCAACCCCCGTATTTATAAGTTTTCTATGATTTCACATAATTTCACCGAGATTTATCAAAATCGGACATCTATATAGTATAGCTGCCATACAAAAGATAGGTTTGAAAAAAAGTCTTAGTGAGAAAAACTTTTTTGTTTTCAATGCTATCGCTCCCAACCCCCGTATTTATAAGTTTTCTATAATTTCACATAATTTCATTGAGATTTATCAAAATCGGACAACTATATAGTATGGCTGCCATACATTTTGTCAAGTTTGATTTAAATCGGATGACTATAGCATATAGCTGCCATAGGAACGATCGGTCCAAAATGTAGTTCTAGTGAGAAAAAATTTTTTGATGAATATATCGTATAGCCATATATCAAACTGGCAGCATATATCATGCTCCAAGGGTATATAAACTTCGGTACAGCCGAAGTTAGCTTCCCTCTATTTTTGCTAATGGTCATACGAACTGGTCTTTCTGAAAGAACTTATAGAGGATATAGAAGTCGGAAGATTTCTGCCGAAGGCAATCGTGCTAGTTCGAATGGTGAAGAATGCTGTTTTGGAAGCAGCATGTTACATTCTGGAAGGTTACGACAAAAACAGTGCTTGGATCATATCTAGCAACAGATAAATATTCTCTTTTATCACGCGATACTCACTATATTTTCTGTGACTCCAGTTGCTGGTTGTACTTGTATTTCTAAACAAAACAGATTAAAAGGATTTTTAAGAGATGGCGTTACTAATTAAATCGAATCGGACAATGTTGGAACCAGCTTCATTTTGAAGCCTCATCATTAGACTTTCTTTATCAGTATGCGTCGCTTTCCTGAAGTGTAAACAACATAGTTTTTATGTCAACTTTTGTGTTAAGAAATCACAACTTGCTGCAAAGTTTACTTTTCTGCTTTCATTTGAAGAAAAATGCAGCTAAAGGTCATCGAATGCTGCAAAAAGCTTACGAGGAACATGCTCAAAGCGCCAAAAAATCAAACGGGCCGCCCGTCCATATGGCAAAATCGACACCAAAGCCAAATATTCACGGCGAGCAGGTCATGCTATGGTCATACTATGAGCTACTACAACCGGGTGAAACCACCACAAGGAAACTCTACCAAGCTCAATTGATGCGTTTGAGTTGAGCATTGAAGCAAAAACGGCCAGAATACGATTAAAGGCGCGACAAGGAAATGATTGTTTTAGTGACCTTTTTGATTGAAAATCGTAGAACTTTTTAGGCAGGCTCTAGGTCATTTCCGCCTACTAAACAGAAGGGCCGACGGATGCACACCAAAGCCTTAGTGTTTGGCGTTTGTGCGGATTTTGCTACAAGCTTGCCTTTGGGATTCCCAAGCGGTCGTAGCAATTCTGTCATGAGGTACCTTTTGCCAACACACTAAGTACAGGCGCAGACAGCTGAAGATTGAATTGGTATTCATGAAATAGCTATACTGTCAACCAGCCTCCTTTGTGGTGTTGTGCGTGTCTTGTTTTAGAAATGTTATGGACAAGGTAATTTTGCAACATGACAACGCTCGGCCTCATGTAGCGCAGCCGGTCAAAACAACCTTGAAACGCTGAAATGGGAAATACTACTCCATTTGCCGTATAGCCCAGACATTGTCCCTTCCGACTGCTATTTGATTTCGTCGATCACGCACGCTTCTTGAGAATCAGCGTTTCTTCAACTCCGAAAACTACAAAACTGGATCGATTCGTGGATCGCATTATAAGAGGCATCGTTTTTTTTCGAAAACTGCCAGAAAGATGGGAAAAAGTAGTAGCTAGCGATAGACAATACTTAGGAAAATGAATTTGTAACAAATTATTCACAATAATAGCGTCATTCTTCAAAAAATCATTTACAACTTTTTAGTACCGGTAATATTTGATTTTTATAGTCGTTACCAAAGGTACACAGGGGAAAAAACGTGAAAAACGTACCTTCGTACCTTCTAGAGATATTAAGTATTGCAGATTATTTATCGGATAAAGATTGGAAGAACGTTACCCAAGTAATGATTAAAAAAATGCGGCGGCGGCGGAAGCAAAGGGCTGCTTTCAGCTCAAAAGGTAAAAGTATATTACAGGCGAGCGCTTAAGCGCTGAATTCATGACTGAGAGAAAAATTATTAAATTACTGATATTAATAGATACTACTGTGGGCAAAAAGTTTAAACATCACTTATGCCCACGTTTTTTCCAGTCCTATGGATGCCAAACAGTCCCTTTCAGGTGGGTGGCGATTCACGTTTAATCTTTTCAATCGACTCGAAACGGTGTGCTCCGGAGTGGTCTTTTGAGTTTGGAGAATAGCCAGAATCACAAGGAGCTACATCAGGCGAATACGGTGTTTGCGGAACGACGATGGTTTTGTTTTTGGCAAAAATGATCGCGAATAACGTGTCCAGTGGGATGTCGCATTATCGTGGTGCAAAAACTAAGATTTTTCGGTCCATAAATCTGGCAAAAAAGCTATCACGCAAACGACGCATAACTGACTTAAAATCTTCCTTGTTGACATTTGCGGCGGAAGTAATTCATAATGCACGACACCACGATAATCGAAGAAAAGTCAACATGACTTGATTTTTGAGCACCTTTGGCGTGATTTTTTCGGACTTCTGTAAACCATTTGAACAGTCAAATGTTGTTGATTTTTGGCAGAGCTTGGTCCCGTAAGCCTTCTGCAACATCTCAAGTTTCCCGTACCCAAAATTAAGACTTTGTTGAATAATTTCAGACATTTCAAAAATCGCCGAAACCTCCTTTTTGCGTGTCACAAAACCAAGCGTAACTCAAAAATAATGAATATTTTGACATATTTCACAAAAAAAAATATCGTGCGAAAAATTAGCCCTGATTTAAATCGACAAATTCGACTACTTCAATAGTATCCGACATTCCTTCTCTCAATCTCTTGGCGATGTGTGCTTTAAATTTTTAGGAGAAGTTGGAAGTTGCTCCAATTCATGACTGATTTAGTTGGCATTCGCCTCGGTCACAGTGGCCCGAGCGCTTTTCGCTAAATAGCGACGGCACACACAGAAATTTATTGTAGTTGTTCTCGCCAAAAAAATATTTTGTGCTTAAGTATTTCATTCCACGCGGCTGTAAGCTCAGTCTGGTCACCGCTGATCTATTGTATCGGTTCTATATTTTAATCTAGATGTTCTCCTGTTATAAGATTGTTTATTACTTAAAAGCAAGGCTACAATCCGATCCAGAAACGAACCCTTAAGAACCAATTCGGTTCAGGATTTTTAGACTTTTAAATCTAACCACGATCCGAACCGTATAAGTTAATCGCCTGCCGAACCTGAACCCGAACCGGACTACCTCTGGAAACGGTTCTTTTCGAAAAATTGCCCCAAATCGTTTTCTGAACAACATAAAGCTTTTTAGAACCTCTTTAACGTCTTTTACGGACATTCGACTGGGGGACTAAAACTAGAAAAATCGTGTACTTTCGACTGATTCTAGCCAATAGGGTATGCCTAGCGTTTGTACAAACATTGGTACGTATTCTTCCAGTTTCTATTTTTGAGTTACCCAGGGTATCTATTGCAAGGACAATCCTGTCACCTCCATTTCCGTTTTTATATACTTGTACGATTTATAATGGGGAAAAGAAATAAATTTCATATTATGTTCATACAACTGAAGCCACCTTTACTTAGGAATAAGAATATTTATTGCACTATGTAACCAAGGTGGCCAATTCAATTCTATAGAATCTTCATTATTATTTTTCAATTAAATTCTCTTTAGCAAATAATCCCCATACTGATTGAATTCAAATATCTTTACTTCTTCTTGTGCAGCCAAGCAACCAAAATGGTTCTCTAATAACTAAGATACACAAATCAGGCAATAACCAGCCAAGCAACCCCTAGAGAAACGTCCACTTGAAACTGCTATTCTCAGAATATTCCAAAGAGAAACAATCTTTTGCGCATTTATTTAACTTTTGCCGGTTAAACATAAATGTTTTCAATATTTAACGGGGCCGTCTCATCATATTGTGAGAGACCTCTGAGCTTTGACTTCCCACGCAGGGCGAAACCACCCCCTCAATACCGTGTGCAGCTGCACTAGGGGTGCGACCAAAAACACCAAGATCAACACCGAGTCATAGTCAGTCACCATTGCGCATAATAGACACGTCACAACTTCCAATTAGAGACAATCATTCCGGCTATGGGACATTCGTTGGGGGTTGAAACACAGCCTCTACAAAAACCCAGGCACAGTCTGAGCTTGATTTCATTCCTTGGATTACGTTCGCGCCACCAACACCAACACCAGCAGCAGCAGCAGGGTGGATTCCACATATGGAAAAAGGCTTTGAAATGTCAACGGGAATAGTTAAATGGTTTGTTTTTATTGCGGTTCGAGTCAATTAAGTGGAATATTGTGGAAATATTTGAATGGATTTTCGTGTTAAAACCTGGCCAAAAAAATCACACACACACACACTTGTTGTTGTGGCTGGTGCTTAATTTATGCACAGCTGGGCACTTAAATGTCATATTCATATGTGAATAAATAGAATTCAAATTTTGTGTCATTTTATATCGAGCATGAAGTCTGAACGCTTCATTGAATTCTCGTTTAATCGATATTAATGTATAAATGCAGATGATATGATCGCACATACTCGAGGTGTGAGGGGTTGATGGCTCAATGAACAACAACACAAAAAACGGATTAAGAAATTAATCATAATAAATAATTGCTGCACCTCCGCACCCCTGAGAAACAGTTCGGTTTAGGTTTTTTGGTATCAACTTGCGTACATATTAAATAGAAGGTCAGTAAAAATTAACCCGAAACAAATCCCTTTTCCTTGAAAAAAGTTGAGTTACAAAATGATTTTAGTAACTCACGACGGTCTTCGTGCTTGAATTATTAAGTCATGTAACATCGAACGGAAAATAAAAATGCTACAGAGTTATTATTAAGTAAAGTGGAAAATAATGATTTCAATATTCAAAAGCAGCTTATAAGCATGCTCGCACAAGTCAATATCGTTTCGAAGTGAGCACCAGCAGACGGCGCAACAAGTGCGGTTGCCTCGCACTTGAGTTAAAACCAGCTGGACGCACAAGCAGGCGGCGCAACAAGTGCAGAATGTGTTACCGAGCCGCGCTGAAAAGGGTAGTTTTTCTGTT
>JAEIFU010004339.1:0-16254 GCA_018904235.1 Lordiphosa stackelbergi | reverse complement strand
GTCAAAGCAGTAACCTAACCCGTTATTCGTTTCGGTTTTATTCTCTGCTTTAACAATAAATTTCACCAATAAACCATCGGTCTAAAATGAATTCCTTTTCCGCACAAATCGACCCAAATTTTAGAATCTGTTTATATGGATCTGGACTAAGCTACAGTATTTAGCCATAGAGTTCTTTGCCAATGCCTTATTTTCTTCGTAGAAATGCATGCATAAGTAGAAAAAACAAAAAATTTTGTTGTATGCAGTCCAGTTGAAAAGACAAAAATCCTCAAATGCCTCTAAAATCTCTCATCAAATCAATGACCTTAAGCCAGTTTCGATCAAATTTGATTAGTAATTGAAAAAGTGGGTTTCATTTTCAACTTTATCAAAATCTGTTCAACATTTTATCGCAGAAAGGCCAAGCAAGTACAAGTTTGTCCAGAATTTTTCAGTGATAACACTTAACCGCGATTCTTTTTTTTTTTCAAGAATATATTCCTTATCGCTAATTAAGGTCCGTGATTGAAACCGTATGTTCAAGTTCAGACACCCAATATTGGTCATCAGTAGTATATGATTGCGGTTTCGTATTATCACAGACATGCAGTCATAGCTGCTCATATACAGAAAAATCCAATTCTAAAGAATTCAGCGGTTCTTTTACCATGGATACAACCTTTGACTCAAAATGCTGCTTATGCATGAATTGGTTTAAATTCAACTCAAAAACCCTCACACGAAGGCACATTTTTCATCTGCTTGATAATATCTGATATTAAAAACTTGACAAAATAGGACAAACTATGCAATTTGGACCTAACAATATTTCGATTAGTCGCATTCGATCAAATGAAAAGCATTCAAAGTCTCGTCTGCTGATTTTTGTTTTTAAGGCAGAATTCTAAGCAGTAACAGCCTTTCCAAATTCGAAAAAACTTACTGTTCAGTTAATTAAAATTTAACGAATTTCACTGGGGTACCCTGGGGGTTTTTTGTAACGAAGGGTTTTTGCACCTATTTGCCTTAGAATTCCCTATCAGTTATAGCACCTTCGACATGAGAAGGTAGCTGATGAATTGCAGTCGATGGGCCGAGTCTATTGGAGATAGAACTGTAAAGTTCTTTAAATACATCGACCTGCCTTGATGGTGGTGTTGTTTGTGTCCTGTTTTAACTGTTGTGTGCACTAATGACCTCAAGCCGGCTAGGACCAAAAATGTTTTTGAAGAAGTAGCAGGGTTTTCTTGTGGGCCGCTTTGTTTGGAGACAAAATAGTTTGAGTATCGAGCTCAAGTCAATCCTCTTGTACTTGATTTGAGAAATTCGGGGATTGACCGACTTCTGACATCAATTGGGATTAACTTTAGTCCGTATATATCGCATTTTTCTATCTACGTAAGAAAGTCAGTAAAGACCGACGGCAATGTACGCTGTACCGGCTCTGTTCAGCCACTTTCTGATGATGAATATTTTTGAAGGTTCCCTAAGAAGAGAGCTCTTGTTTGCGCAGCTAATTGCCGACTTGCCGTTTTATAAGAAAAGGTGTTCTATTTAGAGGACTTAAAATTCTTTTGTGTCCTTCAATTTTAAAGTTGATTCCTTCCAGCCTCCCACCGATCCACTGGTTTTTTGTTCAAAATCCGACACCTGAGGTCGGAGATGGATAGTTTGGAAGGTTCCATTTGTATTTGAAGAAACGACAAAAAAAAAACAATATTTTGCACCTTGTTGGTACCGGGAAAACATTGCCAGAAATGAATCCCCATTTAATTTTTTTTTGTTTTCGACCCAAAAAATTCAGCCCCAATCAGAAAAATATTGTCAGAAATTGAATTTGGGATCCCAAAATCTTATGAAACGGTGTCACTGTTGATTTTTTTAAAAGTTTTCACCCCTCCCCTGCCCTTAACATTTCCCACTTTCCACCAATCGGAAAAATATTGACAGAAATGGAATCGAAGCACTCAAAAACCTATACAACGATACCAAATTTGATTTTTCCTTAATACCAACTTTAAGGACCCACCATATTTGGTTTCGATTTGGTTTATCTGAGTCTTTCTAACATATTTCAGAAAGTTTTATTATAATCTTGATTTTTTTAACAATGTTTTTCGCTCTTCAAGTCCCCATGTTCTCTTTGCAAATCGTTAATCAGTAACCGATATTATAGTAATTATAATAAGTTAACTGGAGTGTTCAAAAAAATCATTCGAAACAATCGACTTGAGATAATAGGAGGGGTATTAAATCTTCGGATCATTGTCTTAGCTTAAGCATATTTGGTGTCGTTATTTAGTACGTTCTTTCAGGCACTCAATGCATATGAAAAACTTTTAAACACATTGGAACAATCATTAAAGCAGCTGACTTATACCACAAAGCTTCACCAACGCAATTGCAAGCTTTCAACTGTAGGTGGGTTTGTGTCACGGCTAACAATTTTTGAAATAATACTCCCACATTTGTTAAACTTATTTGTATTGTTTCAGCAAGCGTTTCATTCAGCTTAAAATCGTTAGGTAATTGTTCGTTATATTTACGTAGTATAATAATGTCGATTTACCCACTCTTTGGCTGTAAATTAAGTTCTATTAGAACTACTGTCGCCACCAAATCCTCCACTGCTTGGAACTCAAACTCGTTTTGCTGCTCCGTCATGAACCAGAAACCAAGCCCTAGCGATGTCACCCTGGACATACTCAAAAGCGTTGTCTCGCAAGCTCTTTTCGGCAAATTCACAGCTGTTTTTCCAAAGCTTTTCAAGTGCCAGTGGAAGACTTATGAAGGTCAGAAGAAGGTTAGTACATCAGCAGATTGCATTCGAGGTGGGTGTGCGTTATCACAGTTAACAGCGAAATTGCGGCGAATTATATATCAAATCTACAGAAATTAAATAAGCTAACAAAATTTTACGTTTCTTTCAACCAAAACTACATCAATTCCTTTTCCATTTTCTTGCCGGCAAACAGTTTTACGCGGATTTCAGTACAGACAGCAACATGAGCGGCCGAAAGTTTTGCGTGGGAGGCAACTGGAAGATGAACGGTGACCAGAAGTCGATAGCCGAAATCTGCAAGGTCCTCAGCGGAGCCTCTCTGGATCCCAACACGGATGTGGTTATCGGATGTCCCGCCATTTATCTGATGTACGTGCGCAATCTGCTGCCCTGCACCGTCGGTGTGGCCGGCCAGAACTCCTACAAGGTGGCCAAGGGAGCATTTACTGGTGAGATTTCACCGGCCATGCTGAAGGATGTGGGCGCCGACTGGGTCATTCTGGGCCACTCGGAGCGTCGTGCCATTTTCAATGAGTCCGATGACCTGATTGCCGAGAAGGCTGAGCACGCTCTGGCCGAGGGTCTCAAGGTGATTGCCTGCATTGGCGAGACGCTCGAGGAGCGCGAGGCGGGCAAGACCAATGAGGTTGTGGCCCGCCAGATGTGCGCCTATGCCAAGAAGGTGCGCGACTGGACCAATGTGGTTGTGGCCTATGAACCCGTCTGGGCCATTGGCACCGGCAAGACTGCCACTCCCGACCAGGTAAGTTCCCCATATCAAATTACAAAGCAAAATCTAATTTTAATCTCTTCGATTGATTTAGGCCCAAGAGGTGCACGCCTACCTGCGCCAGTGGCTGGTGGATAACGTCTCGAAGGAAGTGTCCGCTTCTCTGCGCATTCAGTATGGTGGCTCCGTGACAGCTGCCAATGCCAAGGAGCTGGCCAAGAAGCCCGATATTGATGGTTTCCTAGTGGGCGGTGCCTCGCTGAAGCCTGAATTCGTGGACATCATCAATGCCAGACAGTAAACCGAAAATCAAGTCCACCGTACAAAATGCAGCTCAAAAGAACTGCCTGGAGGGACTAGGACTAGCCTCCCCCAATTGCATTATGCATAGAATCTTGTTGTTGTCCAACTGATATCGCCGGAAAGTAGTTATCTGCAATGTAGTTCAAAATTTTTTAGTTCACTTGAAAGTTAAGCAAAATCGCTGGTGTTAATCGTATGTAAAACTCATATTATTCTGGCAATAATTATACACACTACCTACATAAGATCATTCGAGTTTCACTCATGTTAATTTATTGAAACCACCAAATAAATGTTACGATCAAAAGATAATGCCAAATGATGTACTCGCGACTGCGAACTTTGAAATTGGCGACTATCTGATAAGAGTTTAGTGATATTGGAAGTCCAGTGCCGGCCGACCTACACGGAGAGAAAAAGGTAATACATTTCAACACAGGAACTGTGCGAAGTTCTGCAAATCGCCCTTACCATGGAAGGCAGAAGGTGTGGCAAAAGGTGAAATCCACCTTGATTTGGCCTGCTTATTTCTATAAGGAGTTTTCAATTCGAAGTTTCGCGTCTTTAGCTCTGAGATCTATTGATTTGAACGAAAAATTGAAACAGGCCGATTTTAGATTTTCTAGGTAGAGCTGTGTGATTGATCCATAGGAATCAACACAATCAAAACGGGATAATGGGTTAATCCTGAAGGCTTGACATAGCCGTCCGGGATTTCAGCAATTTGATTCCGCTTTTTTACCATCGTCCAGCCTGAATAGATGATTCTTTTCGAACTCCATTTTGTTCCATTCGAGACGGCAATCTAGAACGTCCTACTGATCTGCGCCCGATTTTCGTGGGATTAAATTGACTCTCAAATAAATTATTTCTTAGCAAAGAATTAAAATTTTTCAAATTTATAGAATATGGTGAACAAAGCTAACAAATCTGGAAAATATCTATATAGATTAAATTATTCCGGAGCTCAGAAACGGAATACAGTTTTGTAGCCACGCGGCTTTGTGCAGACATGCATACATATGTGTGTGTGTCATTAATTTATTTATATTATATTTATGAAATTGTGGTTCTAAGAATAAACAATAATCTGGAGTACATCTCCGACACACACCGTTCATACGATGCTCTCCAATATCCGCTTATTTTCTGGAAAGGTCAAAATGGACATTGACTAAACATTAAACAACGTGATCCCGCCACAGGGAATTCATTCAACACGAACATCATTACTCATATTAGTTAATATTTATAAATATCTTTTTACAGAAGCCGAAAAAACATGACAGTGAGCTCGAATCGCAGACTATCGTGTCTCATGTGTAGAACAGTGTGAAGGCAGCCTTACACAACAAACCTAATTTGAGACATACAAACAAAAAACTTATACACTAAATCGTATGTTGCTAATCAATAGTGACAAGAAAGATGTTAAAATAAACTAAACCGAGAGCGTAAGTTAAAGTCGGCTCCAACCGACTTCAATATACCCGATACTCATGAGAAGAAATGTTTAATAGAGTTCCTGTGTTCCTGAGTGGGAACATCCGAAAGATATGCAACATTTTTTTAACTCGGCTATTTTATATCCGAACTTAATGAAAATTTCAGCGTACGTCTGTCTGTATGAACACCTAGATCTCGGAGACTATAAGAGCTAGAGCCACCAAATTTGACATGTAGACTTCTATTGTCTGCTCGCAGATCAAGTTTGTTTCACATTTTTTAAGGTATCCAGTTCAAATCTAAAACTTAAATTTATATTCGCAATAACTATAATCCCTGAAATTTGTATCAAGATCGGATATAAAATAGCCGAGTGAAAAAAAAATGTTGCATATCTTTCGGATGTTCCCACTCAGGAACACAGGAACTCTATTAAACATTTCTTCTCATGAGTAACGGGTATATTGAAGTCGCCTCCAACCGACTTTAACTTACGCTCTTGTTTCTTATTGTGTTTCAAACAGATTAGAGCAAACAAAACAAGTAAGACCGCTGCAGTCGCTGCAGTTTTTGTCCAGTTCAGAAAAGGATTGCAAATAATCACTTCGTGTGGCTGCCTCATTCTCCTGCACCATACAATCCGGATGGAGTTTTGCGCCACTCTTGTCATGTTGTTTCTGGGCACGCCACAAGGCATGAACCGAGCCATCTTGCGTTGCAGCGATATGTGCACCTGAGTGCGATCCTTCTCGACCTGAATGATGTTCAAAATGGAAATGGAACAATTATGATTGCACTAATCTGGCCCCGTGCAGAACATTATATTCTTGGTAACAGGCAATTCTGTAGGCTTGCTCACATTCATCACTTTAATAGCTGCCAATGCAACAGTAATTGCAATTTCCTCCATGTTGTGCATTGTGCCTCATTTTATTTAAATCTTATAGTTAAGTCATAATACAAATCAGCGAGCCTATTTATTTATTTTCCGTATTCGTTATTTTTTGAAGTTTACCTAATCACACTGCCTTTTACAATCCACAAAAAGGAATATTAGGCAAATTTCTTGAATGAAAATTCGATCGCCCTCCGTACTAGGCTTTACCCATTTTTAATGGGTACAGAGTATAAAACGGGTTGGTTTCGAATTGCCGACTGTTCAAAAAGTTTTCGGCCGTGTGAAATAAAAACTAAAAAACGGGGATATAATCAATATAGATGACATTCTGGTCTGAAACTCGAAAACAATTTTGTGTTTTTTTTTTTGACAAAATGGCGGCCATTAAAAATGAAAAATCGATTTTGAGCCCTTTTTTCTGTAGTTCAGTGTGAAGCAGCGGTGGGCAGCAGGAATAACAGAAAGGGTACAACAACATTCTTATTTTTGTCATTTACTTTCGATCAACGCGATGCAGCGTGTGTTTGTTGTAATATCAATTGCGTCGTAGAATTATACAAATAACGGGCCGGGTTGCGCGGGTAAGAAGGGCTATGAGGCTGCCCACCGCTAGTGTGAAGCAAGTGAGAAAAACAGTCAAGCCTAACCATAACATACTCAGTTCCCAGAAGTAGGAGCTGAATGCAGCGCTGCTGCTGCGTTCAAATTTAAGTTTCTCTTTCGCTCTCTCTCTCTTTCTATCTTTTTGTTGAATGAAATTCGTTTTGGTTGTATTCGGTGGGTGGGGAGAGAGGGGGTTTTTGACTATATTTGCTCATATCTTAAGAACCGCTCATCCGATCTTTATCGTTTCTTCAGCAAATCGATTCAAATCGATAATTACTAATTATCTAAAAGCAGGTACAAACCCTCTATCTATCATGTGGGAGAAATGACGTTTTTTCAAAATGCGGGGCGGGAGGAAGCGTGGCAAAAATTTAAAATAAATCTTGATCTGCCTGCTAGTATAAGAAGCATTTGACCCATACATGTCAAACCTCTATCTCTTACCATCTACGAGATCTGTTCGTTCCTACGGACGGACAGACGGACATGTGGTCGGAAATGATTGCTTCTCCCTGTTATATACTTTTGCACAAACTTAATATACTCTGTGTACCTTTGGTACAGAGTTTAAAAATCAATCGTTACGGGATCAAATCAATCCCAAGCGGTAATGTAAACAACGTAAGCCCGGATATGCTTGTACCGATTAAAAATAAGATTGAGTCGATCCGCCACTTTTTTAATATATTTAAGACTGGGGTTTTTTGCTGGCTCGAGGTCAAGCTAAAAATCCCAAATAAAAAACATAGGTCACTCTCCATAACAACATATATTTAAGACTGCTAAAAAAACAAAGAAATATAAAAATTGTTGTGCTCAACTGGGATGCGCACTGAACACGAATGGAATGACAGCTCATCGCACACTACCATCCCCATCGGTTGCTGCAACATGTGATCTCGAAAAGGATTGAAGTAAGCACATTTGGAATGATACAAATTCGAAAGTTATGGGTCAAACCTTATAAGATTGAATTGTGTAGAACATCCTGGAAGTCGAGATTGAATTTTCAAGCTTTTGCCGGGTTACTCTAAGGTTAAAATAATTGAAAATATTTTAACATTTTTTTTCGGTGTATAATAAGTCAAAATAAATATCTACTACTACTTCTACTACTAAACCTTCTGCATGTTTATGGGCAATAAAACGAAAAACACAATTTAGTAGCGGTGAACGTACAAATTAGTACAATTAGTACAAAACGACTGGAGCAAAGTGCTCGTTTTTCTGCATTTTCTATTACCGTCCGAACTGTTCGGTCTAAATAGCGGGAGATTTCTGTTGAATGTCCGTGGATCCGAGGCTTATTAACATAAGCTTTTGACTTCAAGTATCGCTGCAAGAAGATGTCGATCGAGAAAGCCAGTCAAAATTGAATTTTTTTTTACGCAATCACGCAATCGTTGCTGGGGCTGTGTGCTCTGTGTCGCCATCCTGTTGAAAGCAATAGTTGTCCATGTCGTTAGCAGTCAAATTTGGTATCAAACCCGATACACATGGCTCATGATATCTAAGCCAAGCTGAAAACAAAAGTAGTAGTTATGGGGCTTCGGCCGAATGACGAACTGTACTGAATTAATGAATATGTTGGAGCATTTTAATGCGTTATAGCTAAGAATTGATCCAATTCATGACAACGTTGCGTAAAAATGAAGTTTAAAGATGTTTCTACCATAAAGTTTGCAAACTGAAATACCTCAGGTGTTTTATGGGTGTAAAGGTTTTAAAGTGTCAGCCCGAGCTCGCATGCTCATATAGAACCCATTTCCATCTCAGTCAAACTTTACGTGACTTTTTGCTATTCCACTTTTACTCTCTTTTATGCAAATTGCTTAGTTTTAGCTTTGATTCTTACCAGTTTGAAACTTGCTTTAATTCCTACCAAATTGTAAAAACAGTGTTAAAAAAATACCATGGAGTCCACCAAGCAAACCTATAGCTTTGATATCATACTGGTGAAGACCAGTAAGCCACCCCCTAAGGAGGACGGAACAACGGACCATGCATATTCAGTGCGAATTTTTCAGGACTTTGTGGAGTTACCCCTGAGCCGCATTTTGGTGGAAAACTTTCCTAGACGGCCGTTGGGACAATTTGAGGCGAGTCCCTGCGAGCTGATCGGTTCGCTCACGTCGAAGGGCGTGTGCGTGACGCTGCAGGAGAATGAAGCCATTGTGGGGACCGGCAGTGCTGCACTGAAACCGCTGGTATTACGCCAATTAACAGAGCCCACCTTCTCGGTGACCCAAGAGATGAGCATAGATCTGCTTGACAAGGGCAAAACCATAGCTACGGTGGAAATAATTATTAAAGTCAGCTCCATACATCCGGATATTGAGTAAGTATAACCAAAACTTAGTCTTTTGTTTCGAGTTAATAAGGTGTTCCGCCCTAAAGACCTGGCATCTTGCCCTTCGGTTGTTACGATGTCTGCCGGCCCATGGACAAGTCTATCAATCCACGCGATTTGATTTTCACTTTGGGGCGCTCCTGCAAATGTGGGGGAGCAGCCTGCATCACGGACGAGCGCCTGATGAGTCATGCGGGAGCCCCTTTTCAGTGCCAGCATGTGGAGACCACTCGAAAGGGCCAGTGCAGCTGTGTTATAAGCGGCGCCGAAGCCCCTCCTGGTGGTGAACCGAACAAAGAGCGAGAGCGCGAGATGCTGGCGAAACTTTTAGGGGAACTGGATGTAGATCGAGAGACTGTTCCCACGCCGCCTGCTGGGCATGAAGTGTCGCACAACTGGCACCGCCAGTTTCACCACGTTGATACCACGTCCGATGAATTGGACGACATTTGGTCGGAGGAGGGTCAAGAGAACTTCAGCGATGGCCAAATAGCGCAGTGTGTCTGTGATCAAGAAGGGAAGCGCAAAAAGGCTTTAGGACTCTGCCCGCTGGACTCTCCAGATCTGTTGCAGACACCATACAAGCCATCAGCGACCTGTCCTCTCTGCGAAACTGACATCAGCTGGCTGCCCAAGACAGCTGCTTGTCCTTACTGCGGTTATAGGAACTACTGTGACATAGATGTGCCTGAAGAGCCTTACGATGAGACCGCCACCGCCAAGCAGCTTATCAATGACTACCTGCAGAAGCTGAAGTGCGAAAGAGTTTCCGAGGAAGGGCTGCACCCCGATACCACCCCTCCAGGCGATGCAGATCCAAACATTTCCAGACGCTGTGGCTGCCTTACGGGTCGACCCTGCACACGCTGCCGAATCCGCAAATTGTGCGAGAACTTTTTCAAGGAGGCCAACCAATCACCATTGTTGCCAGCTAATCAGCCAGAGAAAAAATCGCAAGCTCTTGAAAAGAAGAACTCCACGGTGTCACAGCGTCGTTCACAGCTCATGCAGATCTTCACTGAAATGCGCAATGTGTACGACGATCGGAAAAAGAAATCGCCCGAGCTAAATTTGCTGGACGACACGCTACAGCAGGAGCTGGAGGTCCAGTGCCAAAAGACCAGGAAATCGCAGGCCATTCGTCGAGCGCAACGTTCGGCAAGTAAGGCCATCAAAGAGATTGAGTTGGCCTACCCCAGCCCCAAGAAAAAGAAGCACAAATGTGGCAAGACCAAGGCCTCTCAGCGCTCTAAAAGGTGAGTTCTGATTTCGGTTGAAGCTGCCAACTAATCTCCTACCCAAACTATGCCCAGGTATACTTTCCTGAAGATCAAGAGGGGCACTCCTGCTGCTCGCATCGGTCACAACACGGGCTACTGCAGAATACCCTGCCACATGGGCTGGATGTGGACCAAGAGTGAGATGTCACGCTACAAGTCCTGGAAGCCTGGTGCCATTACTAGGCCCATACGTCAGATAATGTCCTATTTTCTCAAGGATTTCCCTGTGGACACTATTTGTCTCTCGCGCTATCACCATCCCCAGCAGAAGAACCTAAGTACCAGCAACGAGGAGCCACTGGTGCAGCATCCCACTTTGCATATCAGCAAGAAACACGACGAGTACATCATCACTTTACGTCCACTTAAGGATGCCAAGTCACTGGCCCTGTGCGCAAATCCCTATGCCGAAATGAAGCCGGTGGTTTTCCGTATAACAAAGGATCCCATGGCCGTGGCCTTGCGCGAAATGAGGTCCGCCCTTAAGGCCAAGTGCTTGCGTCCTTGCAGTTGCAACAAACCCCTGGCCGAATGCTTCTGTCGTAGCCACGTGGACAAGCGGCGAATCCTTTACGAGTTGGAATTATTGTGCCAAGAACGTGGTTGGCCAGACATGAGTAACTCCTTTGTCTTTGCGGATACGAACGAAGACGAGGGAGACAGCGAGGAGGAGTATGAATTTGGAGTCACGCCACCGGCGGGCATTATCAAGCCCGAACGTTTGAGGCAGCCTGATCGTGCCCATGCCGAGACTCAGTATGCGGAGCAGGACTGGGCCTCGCCCACCGTGTTTCCACATCCACCCAACGCCCTCATGCAGTATGGCGGTTGTGTGATGGGTGAACGTAAAAAGAAATTTGACTGGATATTCGGCAAGGGGAATGTGCACAAGGATGCCCCCGTGCCATCAAAGCGTTCAGTGACCAAGAAGAAGCAGAAGAAGAAGAAGATGGGACGGCAACAGGGTGGCTATGTTAGCAAGGAAGTGGCCGAAGCGTATGTGAGGAATGAAATTGGTGTGCCGAAAACCGGTTGGCATAAGTCATCCTCCTCCACGCTCCGTAGTTTGCGTCGAAAACAAACGCAGTTTTTTATAAACTAACTGTCAATATTCTGCTCTGTGCGAAATAAAATATTGGTCAAAAGTCAGAATTGTAAATTAAAATAGCTTTCTACTAAATGGCTTTCAAAAGCAAAGAAGTAAGTTTTTCTATGAGCTCGCGTTTTTTGAAAAACTTCATGAGGCTTGATTCATCATCCATTATTAAATCCCGTCTTGAGTTACAGATTGCTAAGCAATTTTAAACGGCACCTATAGTTTATATCGTTTGTAAAGCTCGGTGCGCATCTCACAAACAAGCTTTTGCTTCTGTTTCTCAGTCATTAAAGCTGCTGAAGAAGCATACACCAAAAGCTTCGCGTAGACTGAAAAGCTGTCAAACTCAGTTGCGTGACAAAAGTTCTAGCTGTTAAATAAAGGGATGAATACCGGACTTAAAACGAACCGAATCAAACCGTTCTGAACCGCAATATGGTGTCTTTTCAAAAATACTGAAACAAACTAATGAATATTAAAGAAATTAATTCGGTTCGGTGTAATTCATTAACGATGCCTACTGGCATTCACCAATTCCTGTCCTGCACTGGCATGTATCTGATCGCATGGTGGTTAAGCATTCCTACCAGAGGGTCATTCATATTTGTGGAAGTACGTCGTTCAGTTGAATTTGGATCTTCATCGATGCTTTACCAGGTCTTGTACTACAAATGGAACCCATTTCTGATCGACCACAAAGGGCCAGCTTTAAATCGAGACGCTCTTTGTTTGGCAATTAATGTCAGCCAGAGCCCACATACATGATTTCGAACTCAGCACAAAGACCTGATCCGAGGTACCGCAGAGCCCTCGATGCGAGGCAACACTATCAACTACATCAGCCACCCTCGAAACGCAAAAACGCCACTCAAAACTATGCACCACTTGAGACCATCAATCTGGGCCTATTTCTCGGCGTTTTAAGTCGCAGCATAATTAGTGACGATGTCACTGGAGAGGAAGTACTGTGGCAACCCACTGCGCTGTTGTCACCTCCACCTACCTCTTACACAACATCATCTCTAACTTTAGTTCCTGCGCCGAAACTCAAAGATGGCGACTAGCGGCAAAATGTGTCGTGAAATAAACAAGGGCGTAGCCAGCTTTCCGAAAAGGTGGGTGCAGCTGTGCCTGGACTTTTCTAAAATATTTCTTTTGTTATATTTTTCAACATTCAAAAGCCGAGTCGATATAGCCATGTCCGTCTGTCCGTCCGTCTGTCCGTCCGTATGAACAAACAGATCTCAGAGATGATAAGAGATAGAGGTTTGACATGTATGGGACAAATGCTTCTTATACTTGCAGGCAGATCAAGTTTATTTTCAATTTTTGCCACGTCCCCTCCCGCCCCCGCAATTTGGAAAAAACGTCATATCTCCCAAAGTTTTGCAGATAGATCATTTGTACCTTTTAGAGAAAGTTAGTCATTAGCAATATGTATCTATTTACCGAAGAAATGATAAAGATCGGATGAGCGGTTCTCAAGTTATGATCAAATAAGTGAATTACCCCCGCTACCCCCCCCCCACCCACTCACAACCAACGAAAAATCTTAGAGAGAGAGAGAGAGAAAAGAAAGAAGAGAGAGAGAGAAAAAGGGGAGAGAAAGAAACTCAGAGATGAGCGCAGCAACTCTGCATTTATCTCTTACTCTAGGTACAGAGTATAAATATAGTCGGGCTTGACCGACTTTCTCACTTGTTTCGTTCTGTAAGTTTTCTATTTGAGTTAGAAGATGCATGTATCTTTCCTCATGATAAGTTTTAAAAAAAAAAAAATTGTTTTGGGGTTTTTTCATTTCATATTGAAAAAAAGTGATTTATGACATATCGAAAATTTGTGGGGGGTTCAGAGCCACCCATTTAAAAGTTTAAAATTCGTGTTTTTAAGCAGTTATTCTTTTTATTAAATGAAAAAATGAACAATTTTTTTCATATTCTGATGTATGAAATATTAATGAAAACTAAAAACAGATTGACGGCAGCGGGCTTGTTTTCTTTATATACGAGTACTTTTTGGTGGTGGCTGTTCTTTTGTTTTGCTTTTTATTAATGTTTTTTTTTTCTTTGGAGGGATTTTTCTGTTTTATTGCGCTTCATTGCAATATTCTCTTTGCAAGTAAAAACCGACTATTTGGCAAAGTGGCTCACAACCCCCTATATCGAACTTTTTCAGTTGACGTCACATTACCAAAATATAATTTTTTTTTATTAATTCATACTTCCATCAAAGAGGCAATTGACCAAAGATATTTCCTTCACACTTACTTTTGGCGTTACGAAAAAATTTTAATTAAGTCAAAAACGAAAAAAAACTGTTATTTTGAAAAAAAAAAACATCGGCTTTTGGTGCACAAACTTAAAGAATGTGTTGACTGATAGGTTGCTTGCCAAATTAGGTACAAATGGGAGACACTTGACATAAACAAAAAGTTGTAATTTGTTTGTTTTTACAATTTTGTTGCAGTGGCTGAAAACCCCCCACTCTCCCTACTTATTTAAAACGAGAGCGTGTAAAAGTCGACACAACCGACTTGATATACCGTTCAAACGTATGCAACATTTTTTGGCAGAGAATTGGTAGCCGATTTTATCATTTCTTCGGCAAATCGATTATTTTGTTAACTACTAACTATCTCTAAAGGGTACGAATCCTCTATCTTTAAACTGAGAGATATATTTTTTCCCAATTGGGGGGCGGGAGGGGCGTAGCTAAATTTTGAAAGAACTTGATCTGGCAGAGAAAGAAGCATTTGTCCCATAATGTCAAGCCTCTATCTTTACCATCCTGAGATCGACGGTATCAGACAGACGGACGGACGGAAGGACGACGGACGGAGGGAGGGACAAGGATGCTAACGACTCAGCGGCTGATCAAGAATATATATACTTTATATGGTCGGAAATGATTCCTTCTGCCTGTTACATACATTTGCACGACTTTAGTATACCCTTTTTACTCTACGAGTAACGGGTATAATTATATAAAAAAGACAGAATAGACAAGCTAACTCAATAGCCTAATACCCGTTACTCGTAGAGTAAAAAAGGGTATACTAAAGTCGTTCAAATGATGTAATAGGCAGAAGGGAATCATTTCCGACCATATAATGTATATATATTCTTGATCAAAAACGATTTAGCTGTCTTCTGTCCGTCGTCCGTCCGCCCGTCCGTCTGTATGAAACCTGATAGAGATGGTAAGAGAGAGTTTGACGTGTATGGGACAAATGCTTTTATCTGCACGCAGATCAAGTTTGTTTCAAACACCGCCCCCCTCCGCCCGGCAATTTGGAAAAAGTTATATCTCCTACAGTTTTTGGTGATAGAGGATTCGTACCTTTAAAGAGTAGTTAGTAGTTAGCAAAATTAATCGATTTGCCGAAGAAAGAGAACGGATGAAATAAACAAAGTTGAAAAAGCCCCCCCGCTACCACCCTAAAAAAATGCAATACTTTGGATGGTTACACTTAGGAGGGCGGGAACACTGTTAAACATGTTTTTTCATGAGTAACGATACCGGGCCGTATACTCTTGTTCACTTTTATGAGTAGAAAAGCTAGAAAAGGTTATTGGAACATAAAAAAATTCTAAGAATTGTTGCAAGCCGTATTTGAGTAACTGTTTATGTGTCGCTGTGTTGTTCAAAACAAGCAGGGATCATTGTGTGTGTATGCTAGAGCGAGACAACTGGTTGTAGCCACAAATGTATGTTGAAGTGTACATAAGAATGATCTGTTGGCTTCCTTTAGTTCTCTCTCAGCTCTGACTTCACTGACAACGAAAATATTATTGAATTAAAACTAATATTATCGGGGGTGCCACAGAAATCACTAGCGATTTTCGTATAAACGCTTGTATTTTATATTAAAACTGCTCGATTTTATATGTGAAGAGGCACCAAAAAGCACGCCTTATGGACTGCGTAAAGCAACAACAAATTCATTTGCGTTCCCTAATTTTTCTTTTCGAGCAAAGGTTTTGTTGTTAACGCGTGCAGACCTGCAACAACAACTTCACATGTGCCTTCTCTTCTCTCTCTCCTATGTCTTTGGCAAACTCTAACGCAACAACAATGTTGCTTATGCTTACTGAGGTTGGCGATTAGCCTCCCTCGCAGTAGCCGAACGCGTTTCGTTATTCACACCGATACACACACAAACTGTTTTTAATCCTGTTCTTTTCTAATTCTTCTGGTTTTCGTCCACGCGGCCGTAAGCTCAATCTATGTATAATAAATAAATATATATAATAAATAAATAATAAATAAATTTTGTTTATAACACTGCTCGACAGCATTTTTCCCAAAGCTCCAAACCAACTTTTTCTAAAGTAAATTGACCCGCTGAACCCGAAAATCGGCATATAAAAAAATTCAATCGACGCGCTATCGAGATATTATCGATAAACTGTTTTTTCGATTTTTCCAAAAGTTGTGATTCTTACACTCAAGAGTCAGATAATTTGATGTTCCCCTGATCGTACGTTACACTGTATGACACTTAAGTGTGACGTATGACACTTAAGTGTAACGTTACTGGACGCAGTGTAAACCGAACCTTAGTTGCTGTTAGAAATTATTGATGGCGTGTTTACCCCTAGAAAAATTATGGTTAATCTTAATTTAATTTCTAAGAACGTTTGGTTATTTAAGTCCAGAAAAGGCACAAATTTAAATGCAAAAAGAGCGTTTACTTATTTTGCAATGTTTACGGGTTCCATGTTAGAACTATCGAACGACATAACAAAAGGAGTCGCTTAAAATAACGTATTTTAATAACA